>CAUYLG010043508.1:0-51836 GCA_963573385.1 Cacajao melanocephalus
CTGTTTTTTCTCTCTAGGTTTTTTTTCTTTTTTCTTTTTGAGACAGTCTCGTTCTGTCACACAGTGGCACAATCTCAGGTCACTGCAACCTCTGCCTCTCGGGTTCAAGCGATTCTCCTGCCTCAGCCTCCTGAGTAGCTGGGACTACAGGAGCGTGCCACTACACCTGGATAATTTTTTGTATTTTTAGCAGAGACAGGGTTTCACCATGTTAGCCAGGATGGTCTCAATTTCCTGACATCATGATCCGTCCGCCTCAGCTCCACAAAGTGCTGGGATTACAGGCATGACCCACTGTGCCCAGCTCTCTCTAGGTTTTTAAAGATCTTCTTGGGTGTTCTACAGTTTCACTAGGATGTGTCTCAGTGTAGATTTATTTTTATTTATCTAACTTGGAGTGTCAGAATTCCAGAATCTTTAAATTTATATCTTTTGTCAGTTCTGGATACTTTCAGCCTTTATCTTTTCAAATATTGCCTCGATTCTCTTCTTTTCTTCTTCTGGAATCCAGCTTAGATGTGTTATAGCTCTCTGCTTTTTTTTTTTAAACTTTTTTTCATCTCTGTCTATTTGTGGATAATTTCCTAGATTGACCTTCTATTCACTAATTTTCTCTTCGGCTGCATCTAATCTATTAACCTTGTGCATTACATTTTTAACTTAAAGATTTTCATTTTTAACATTCTATTTGATTCTTAAGATTTTAGAGTTTTGTTCTTTATTAATATGTCCATATGAATAAATGTAGTTTATTGAAATAGATTTTTGAAACATATTAGACATAGTATTATAAATTTTGTTTCAGACAACTCCGTATATTTGAGGTTGTTATAAATATTATACTATTTTTTTCCTGTCATTCATGGTTCCGTGTTTTCTGTATGTGCTTTGTGTTTGTGATTCATGACTATGAGCTCCTATTTCTTGGGATTATATGTGGGGAAGTCCTTTGAAGGCTGAACTGAAGCTAAGTTCTCCCAGACTGGATTTATGTTTGATTCTTCCAGATGCCTGGAAGCACTGTTAGCCAAGAACCAATTTAAACTACATTCTCAGCTTGCAGGTTTTTAGACCACTCAGGGACTGTGAATACAGGCTGTAACTATACACAGGAACCAGCTTGTGGTTACAAATTCTCAGGGAAGACATCCACCCTGACTAGCCCCCCTACTCATTGTTAAAGTTTGAAAAAGGTAATTTACCTTGCAGTCTCTACCATGGGAGTATTCATCCATGGAGTTCCAATTTTTATTGCAGCGTGGGGAGTGTCTCCTATTAGATACTCTACTTTGGATGGGGTCTGGGTTTTGTCACCTGGCTCTCATGCCTACAGGACTATGAAAAACAAAGCTGTTAGCTTCATGCAGGGGCAGTATCGTAACCAATGAGGTTTATCTGAGGTGCAATTATTGCTAATTGAAAACTTCTCAATACGCTGCCATAATGACTTGAAATATACTCAGCATTGGCAATTTAATTTTTGACAGTCTCTACAGAGACTGAAGAAAAAAAAAAAAAAAAGAAAAAGCTCAAGTTTGCCTCATTTGGCAAATGATTCCCAGATGAAAGCTAGTGTTCTGTGTTCTGCCTACTACTCTAAGTTAATCATTTTGTTTTGTTTTTGGCCATTCTGTATTCCTTACCAATTTTCTAGCTCATCAATACATTTTAAAAGATTTTAAAAATATTTTATCCAGCATTAAAGTTGCTGAGCCACACTCCCAGAAGCACAAGTGCATCTGGTGAGTTCCTTAGAGGAAACCAATAGATACCTGACTTGGAAGACCCAGCTCTGCTTCAGCTTTCTTCCATCTCCAACTGGGTGTGAGCTCCTCTCACACCCAGTTAATTCCGCAACCTCTTACTGTTGTGAACTGCATACCTCTCCCCCGGGGGCTAAAGCCCAATTATTTTCTAGTACATCCACTTTCTACACAAACAGCGGAAATTCAGGTTGCTTTCCTTACGAACAGCATTGTTCTCTTTCCCTTTCTCTGAGAGGTAATAGGGCAGTTTTTAAAACTTCCCCCTCTCCTGGATAGGCTTGATGTTTGAGTGCCTCCCTTTCTCACATTCATCTTGCAGGTGGGAGTGGGGGTGAACACTGCCTTCCTCACTAAGTGGAAGGCTTGCTCTTCTGAGGAATTCTTTTCTTTCTTTTGAGAGAGGGTCTTGCTCTGTCACCCAGGCTGGAGTGCAGTGGCACAATCTCAGCTCACTGCATCCTCAACCTCCCCTAGCTCAAGCTGATCCTCCCACCTCAGCCTCCCTAGTAGCCATAGCCGGGGACTACAGGCATGCCACCATGCCTGGTTTTTTATTTTGTTTTTTTTTGTTTTGTTTTGTTTTGTTTTTGTAGAAACAAGGTCTATGTTGCCCAGGATGGTCTGGAACTCCTGGGTTCAAGTGATCCTCCCTCCTCAGCCTCCCAAAGTGTTGGAATTACAAGTGTGACCCACCGTGCCTGGGTAGGGATTTTTCCTTTTCTTTCTGATCATACTCTTATATAGCCTGGGAAAGAGGGGTGGGATTGAGGCAATGGTTAATAATAACAGGGCTAATTCAGAATTCAGCACCTAGCCCCCTTTGATAAGACCTGAGAATTTCTCACCCCAAATGTTTTCATCTTTCCTTAGAATGCAGAACTTAATCCTCAACTCACTCTTGAGTCCTGGTTACCTATTCTGAGACAACAGGAAAAATTCCTCTTAATCTCTCATAGGAATAAGTGACTCTACTGCTGTTACTAAGCCAATGGCTCTCATCACACTCAGAGTAAAATCTGCAACCCTCATTACGACCTCCAAAGCCTCGCTCCATGAAACCCCAGTCTACCTGCCCTACCACTGCTCTGCTCACTCTCTTATCCCTCACTCTGCTAAGATATATTAGGCATCTGTTTCTAAGCACGCCAAGCTTGTTCCCATCTGAGAGCTTCTGCACCTCCAGTTCCTTCAGCCTGTAATTCTTTCCCCCTTATGCACCTGCAGTTGCTTTTTTTTTTTTTTTTTTTTTTGAGACAGAGTCTCCATCTGTCTCCCAGGCTGGAGTGCCGTGGTGTGATCCGAGCTCACTGCAACCTCTGTCTACCACCTTCAAGCGATTTTCCTGCTACAGCCTCCCAAGTAGCTGTGACTATAGAAGCAGGCCACCACGCCCGGCTAATTTTTGTATTTTTAGTGGAGACAGGGTTTCTCCATGTTGGCCAGGTTGGTCTTGAACTCCTGACCTCAGGTGATCCACCCACCTCGGCTTCCCAAAGTGCTGGGATTACAGGTATGAGCCACCATGCCAGGCCCACAGTTGCCTTCTTAAGTCACAACTACTAAGTCACTTGCCTCAGAGAGGCCTCCCAGACTACAGAGCAGTGATAGAAAGCATTCATTAATTTTTATATTTATCTTTTTGAGACAGAGTCTTGCTTTGTTACCCAGGCTGGAGTGCTGTAGTGCAATCACATCCCACCTCAACCTCTGCTCCGGGTTTAAACGATCCTCACACTTCAGCCCCCCAAGTAGCTTCGACCACAGGTGCCCGCTACTGCAACCAGTTACTGTTTGTATTTTTTGTAGAGACAGGGTTTTGCCATGTTGCCCAAGCTGGTCTTTAACTCCTGGGCTCCTCTCTCCTCAGCCTCCCAAAGTGCTGGCTTTACAGGCATAAGCCACCGCACCCGGCATAAAGCATTTATTTTTGAATGTTCATACCGTTGATAAAGCAGTGTGACATCAGGAACATTTTGTTGTAGTCATTTTCTACCATGTTGGTATGCAATGCTCTAATGTTAAGAAAGCAAGCCAAAACCTAGAAAATGTAGACTGAATATCTGTCATATGTAAGACATAATTACATAAACCTAATAGCTGTATCTAAAAGTTGACCTTTGTGTTGAAATTTTCCATCACTGTTGGCTTGTCCCAAACACAAAATCCTGCGCAAGGGGCTACCAAATAATGAAATAACGCGGCAGTAGCACAATCTGCCTTTGCACACTGTTCAGGAGGCCACGGATTTATTCGAAGTTTCTCTTTTCTCTGAAATGAGAAATGGAAATTACCTTTTGATGAAGATGCAAGTGCCCCGCCCTCTGACGCCGCCTCACTCCCTTCCTGTGTCACTCTTACAGTCGAAGTCAGGACCATTATCTTGTGGATATGTTTGCGTTTTTATAGTCAGCCCTGTCCAAAGGGTCATACGCTCGCTCCCCGAAAGCAGGGTCTTTCCCATTTCCCCGGCTAGCAACAAGCCCATTGCACAGAGGAGGCGCACAGTGACTGTGGAATACATGGACACACGCATACTCCAACCACACCGGCCTCCTCGCTTGGCCTTCGCAGGAGTCCCTAACGCGCCTTCGAAGGCCGCCTCTGCGGGGGCGCGCGCGCGGGGGCCTCTGGGAAGTGTAGTTCGCGCGCCCGAGGCGGCTCCAGGATTGCGGGCGCGAGGCACCGCGTGCGCAGGCGCACTTCCGGCTCTGCCCTGCAGCTGCGGCCATTGTCCGGCCCCGGTGCGGCTGAGGCCCCTTCGGGCAGCCCCTCCGCAGATCAGATTTGGAGATAACCGAGCCTGCAGCGGGGGCGGGAGGAACTGGCCCGAGGCTCTGGGTGGGCCGGAGGTCGTGAAATCCGGAGCCCCCCCGAGAGGCGGTGATTCCGAGTGCGCGGGTCGGGGCGGCACCCCTCCTGGGTTTGGCGGGCGTCAGCCGGGCCTCGCCCACCACCCAGCGAAGGGGACTGGGCGTGGCCGGAGGCGGGGGTGTCCGGGAGGCCTCCGTGCCTTTCGTTTCGGGGATGGGGAGCGGCAGGCCCAGGCGGGGTCCGCGGTCCTCGCCTGCGTCTCCGCTAGAGATGTGGCTTAGGGGCGGAGGCGGGGCGGGGTTGGGTGGGGTTGGTGTTGCAGCCGGGTGAGTGGGCCCTGTCCTGTCTCCCCAGCTCCTGCCCCGGAGCCGGGCCCTGACGAGGCAGGAATGGCCCCGAGGCCTCCGACGGCCGCGCCCCAGGTGAGCAACGCGTTCCTAACTGCCTGGGCATCCCGTCCATCCATCCCATCCCCGGGGGTGTTTGGAGCAGTCATTGTTCTCCGCCTGGCAGCTCCCTTGCTTGGCTGGATCGCCCCCTCGGAGCCTCCCAGCCTTGGAAAACCCCAATCTGCGGGAACGGAATTCCCAAGGGGGAGGCTGCGCTGTGGGGTCCAGGGGGGCCAGTGTGGCGCGATCTTGTGAGAGGTGTTGAGATTGGATGCGTTAGGAAGTATCTGTTTTGAGAATCGGGAGTGCTACACCAGTTTTTTGACTTCAGCAATATGGAATGGAGAGAGTAGGGTGACAGGATGGAACACTGTAGAGGAGGAAGTGACAGTCGGCGAGTGAGGAGAGAGGGGCCCCAGCTTCTGACTCAGGGCCCTTGGAGAGTCCGTAAGGGCCCGTAGAAGCCTGGTCAGAACATGTCTAGGAAGAAGCTGGAGATGGGCTTTCTTGGGCAAGGAGGCAAAAACAAAACAAAATAAAAACCAAAAACAAAACCAGGGCTGATTCTCCCAGAGCTTTTTGTGTCCTTTTCTGCTTTAACAAAAATGTAATAGAGCACACCCCTCCCCCCCACCAGAAGTCCAGCCTTCACCTTAATTAATATGAGGCTGATTCGGTAACCCATTCAGTGGCTCACACCTGTAATTCCAGCACTTTGGGAAGCTAAGGCAATAGGATTGTTTAAGCCCAGGAATTTAAGACTCTGTCTCAAAAAAACAAAAACAAAAAAAAAACTACCAACTTAATAATGTCCTTTAAAAGCAGTTTACAGTAAATTAAGCATACTATACATCATGGTTTTTTGTTTTTGTTTTAAGATAAGGTCTCTCTTTGTCACCCAGGATGGAGTACAGTGGCATGATCTTGGCACACTGAAACCTCTGCCACCTGGGCTCAAGCAGTCTCCTGCCTCAGCCTCCTGAATAGCTGGGACTACAAGTATACGCCACCATGCCCAGCTAATTTTTGTATTTTTTGTTTATTCTATTTTATTTTTTGAGACAGAGTCTCATTCTGTTGTCCAGCCTGAAGTGCAGTGGCATGATCTTGGCTCACTGCAACCTCAACCTCCTGTGTTCAAGTGATTCTCCTACCTCAGCCTCCCTAATAGCTGGGATTATAGGCACACCACCACACCTGGCTAATTTTTTTTGTATTTTAGTAGAGTCAGAGTTTTACCGTGTTGGCCAGGCAGGTCTCCAACTCCTGACCTCAAGTGATCTGCCCACCTCGGCTTCCCAAAGTGCTGGGATTAAAGTTGTGAGCCACCACGCCTGGCCTAATTTTTGTATTTTTTGTAAAGATGGGGTTTCACCAGGCTGGTCTTGAACTCCTGAGCTCAAATGATCTGCTCGCTTCAGCGTCCCAAAGTTTTGGGATTACAGGCATGAGCTATCACCACATTGGGCTGCCTTTATATGTAAATTTCTTATTATATGTTTCTGTTTTATAGGGATGAGCCTTAAGGAGTAAGACACCTTGCATTACTAAAACGACAGTTATTTGATTTGAGGAGAGCCAGAGCATATCATGATTATTATCTCCTTTACATATGAAGTGTCTTCGACAGGCTGTAAGAATTAGATGACTTAACACCTCATCAGGGATTCTCATTTTTTCCATAGTGGGAGGATACCTTTTTAGTAGCAAAAGTGGATTCATGTCTGAGCAGTGAATTTTAAGGACCACTCTAAACTTTACTTTTCAAAGTATGTTCCCTGAGCACTCTGTCTCAGTTGCTTTCTCATGGAATGGCCTGATGTCCATGTGGGTTATTTAACTCAGGGTGCAGATGATAACCAGAGATGAAGGACAGAACAAACACTGGTCCTAAATTGGGTTTTTCAGGCAGAAATTTCCCTTTAGCAGTGATTCCCCTTCTCTGAGCATCACCCTCAGGGGAATACAAAGATGAATAATGAGTCCTGTGACTGCTTAACTGGAAAGTTAATTTAGTGGGAGCAGACAGTCTCCTGCACAAGTAGAGCATGAGAGCTGGTGCCAAGCATTGTTGAGGAGGTCCAGAGGCTGCTGGGAGTTAAGAAAGGAGCCAGGACATTCTGCCAGTGGGAGGGAGTCAGTGGAGTTGTCACCTTTGAATAGGAGCAGAAACTAAGCAAGTGAAAACAAAAGGGGACTGTAATCCCAGCAATTTGGGAGGCTGAGCCAGGCAGATCACTTGAGGTCAGGAGTTTGAGACCAGCCTGGCCAACATGGTGAAAACCTGTCTCTACTAAAAATACAAAAATTAGCCGACCATGATGACAGGCACCTGTAATCCCTACTTAGGAGGCTGAGGCAGGAGAATCGCTTGAATCTGGGAGGCAGAGGTTGCAGTGAACCGAGATCTGGTCACTGCCCTCCAGAGTGAGACTCCATCTCAAAAAAACAAAACAAAACAGAAGGGTAGAGGGTAGAGCTGATTGACTTGGTGGGTCAGGGGAGTTGGGAGGCAAGAAGATGAGGGGTGGTGCATGTTCATTAAAGCATTGTTTTGTGTAACATCAGCTGTGGGCTGCTGGCAGTGGGTAGAGGAGAATGGAAGGAGTTTGGACTTTTTTCTTTTTGGCCTTATAACTCATTCATCCATTCATCATTCATTCATCTACTCATTCACTAGATAGTCATTGAGCCCTATGATGTGTCAGGCACTTTTCTAGACAGTTGGGATACTTTAGTGAACAAAATGAGAAAGGACTCTGCTCTCAAGAAGCTTACATTCTACAGAGAGCAGACAGAAGAATTCAGCAATAAGTAAATTGTATGGTATCCTAGAAGGCAGTAGTATCTCAAGAGGGAAAAAAGGTAGAGAAACGTAAGGGGGATTGAGTGGGGAGGTGGGGGCCTTGTAGTAGGGGTGCAATTTAAAATGATGTGGTCAGGGCAAGCCTTATCCTTATTGAGATGGTGACATCTGAGCAGACTTGAAGGAGATGAGGCAGTTGATGTCTAGGAGAAGAATGCTCTGGGCAGAGGAAACAGCCTAGCAGCAGGATGTGTGTCTGGTGTATTCAAGGAGCAGCAAAGAGGCCAGTGTAGCTTGAGCTGATGATTTTGGGCAGGGAACTAATACAACTTCTTAGATTTAAAGATTGCCATGAATGATGAATCCTAGGAGAAAAAGGTTGATATTATATTTGATAATATAGTTCCTTTGGAGAGGTGTCTTGATGAGTGGGACCTTTCCCCTGAGCATAGTTAACAGATACCTGAACTGGCTCCACCTGAAGCGGGGTGGGACTGGAAGCAGAGATGGAGGAGCCAGGATGCCCATTTAGAATGCTTACATAGATATAGCTATGTATCTATAGGATTATTAGTAGCCACATCTGTATAAACATTATGCATTTTCATTTGCCTTTTTTTCTTTCTTTCTTTTTTTTTTTTGTTGAGATAGAGTCGGCCAGGCAGGGTGGCTCACGCCTGTAATCCCAGCATTTTGGGAGGCCGAGGCAGGCAGATCACCCGAGGTCAGGAGTTCGAGACCAGCCTGCCAATGTGGTGAAACCCTGTCTCTTTAAAAAAACAAAAACAAAGAGAGATGAAGTCTTGCTCTGTCACCAGGCTGGAGTGCAGTGGTGCGATCTCAGCTCACCGCAACCTCCAACTCCCGAATTCAAGCGATTCTCCTGCCTCAGCCTCCCAAGTAGCTGGGATTACAGGTGTGTGCCACCGCACCTAGCTAATTTTTTGTATTTTTACTAGAGATGGGGTTTCACTGGTCTCAAAGTTCTGACCTTAAGTGATCTTCCCACCTCAGCCTCCCAAAGTGCTGGGATTACAGGTGTGAGCCATTGCACCTGCTTGCCTTTTCCTCATCACACGTGTACTACATTTTTAGTTAGGAAACGAAAGAGGCATTTGCCATTCTTAAAGTTGAAGCCACCAGAACAGTAAGAAATGAGGGAAGTTTTAAGCTGGGTGTGATGGCACACACACCTATAGTCCCAGCTACTTGGAAGGCTGAGGTGGGTGGATCACTTAAGCTCAGGAGTTTGAGGCTGCAGTAAGCTATGATTGCACCACTGCACTCCAGCCTGGGCAGCAAAGAGAGATCCCATCTCAAAAAAATAAATAAATAAAACAGAAAGAAAAGAGAAATGAGGGACGTCTTATAAGAAAGATGCTACATATGGAGACTAGATCTCTTCATGTTAGAGAAGATATTTCCTTGATAGAGAGGAAATGGGGAGGAGGGGTCAGAGCCTGGTCTGTTGACTCTGGATCCCAAAACCTCTGTGGTTAGATCATCAGGGCGAACAGACCCAGCAGAACCTGGCTTAGGTCACCCAAACTCAGGCAAGATGCTCCTGGGCCACCAGGGGAAGCCAGGCCACTTGCCAAATCAGGTCAGGATGTTTGTGGTCAAAGATGTCTGAGCTCCCTCTGTCCAGAGGTTCTCCTTCTCAGCTTCAGCCTGAGCTGACAAGAGTTGGTCACTAAACCTCAGCTCAGATTGCACCTTCCCCTAGGTAAGGTTAGGTACCCCTCCTGTGCGTGCCCATAGCACCTGTACACACCTATTATGGTACTGTTTTTACTTGGAATGGAGTGGTGTATTTACCCAGCCTTCTCTGTACCAGGCTCTGAGCTCCTTTAGAGTATGGCAATTTGACTCCTCCCTTCAACCCCTTACCCAGACCAAACATGAGGTAACATGAACATTCATAACCACTTAAGCCCAAGCATCAATTTTATGCTTTCTGCTCCTAATGTAGCACAAATTATATTTTCCATTCACAATGACCCCATTTTATTTTCTGATAA
Source organism: Cacajao melanocephalus (assembly GCA_963573385.1). Lineage (NCBI taxonomy): Eukaryota > Metazoa > Chordata > Mammalia > Primates > Pitheciidae > Cacajao > Cacajao melanocephalus. Next base: position 9,794 of record CAUYLG010043508.1, read on the forward strand.
AATGATTGCATGAAACAACATGATTTGCACTGCAGTTTTAAGAAAATTTGTCTTTAGGATGTCAAAACCTGTTCCCCTAAGAACTGTTACAAAAATAAGATGATTTTCCTTACTTTTCTGTGCTGTATTACTTTTATTTATTTTTAAAATTTCTATTTTATTTATTTATTTTTTTGAGATAGAGTCTCGCACTGTCGCCTGGACTGGAGTGCAATGGCACAATCTTGGCTCACTGCAACCTCCGCCTCCCGGGTTCACACAATTCTCCTGCCTCAGCCTCTCTAGTAGCTGGGATTATAGGCACACACCACCATGCCTGGCTAATTTTTTGTATTTTTAGGAGAGATGGGGTTTCACTGTATTTTTTTTTTTTTTTTTTTTTGAGATGGAGGCTCACTCTGCCACCAGGCTGGAATGCAGTGGCGCAAACCTCGGCTCACTGCAACCTCTGCCTCCCAGGTTCGAGTGATTCTCCTGCCTCAGCCTCCCCAGCAGCTGGGATCCTAGGCACATGCCACTACGCCCAGTCAATTCCCACACTTAACCAATTTTTGTATTTTTAGTAGAGACAGAGTGTTACCATGTTGGCCAGGATGGTCTTGATCTCCTGATCTTGTGATCCGCCTGCCTTGGCCTCCCAAAGTGCTGGGATTACAGTCGTGAGCCAGCACATCCAGCCAGAATCATACAGTATGTTTCTTTTCGTGGCTGGCTTATTTCACTTACTATAATGTCTTCAAGATTCATCTAAGTCATAGCATATATCAGAATTTCATTTCTTTTAAAGGCTAAATATAATGCTTTAAAATAAAAGCCTTCCTAAGGCTAAATACAATTCCATTTTACTTATCCATCTATCTGTTGTTGGACACTTGGGTTGTTTCCATGTTTAGCTATTGTGAATAATGCTGCTATGGCACTGAACATGAACATGAGGCATTGAACTATTAAATGTGGGGGTACAAATATCTCTTTGAGACTGTGCTTTCAATTATTTTGGTTATATACCCAGAAGTGAAATTGGCTGTGTCATATGGTAATTCTGTTTAATTTTTTTTTCTTTGAGATGGAGTTTCGTTCTTGTTGCCCAGTCTGGAGCAATGGCGCAATCTTGGCTCACCACAACCTCCACCTCCTGGGTTTAAGTGATTCTCCTGCCTCAGCCTCCCGGGTAGCTGGGATTACAGGCATGTGCCACCATGCCTAGCTAATTTTTAAAAAAATTTTTGGTAGAGATGGGGTTTCTCCATGTTTGTCAGGCTGGTCTTGAACTCCCACATTGGCCTCCCAAAGGCATGAGCCACTGGGCCCAGCTTCTGTGTTTAATTTTTTTCAGAAACCACCATGCTGTTTTCCAAAGCAGCTGTACCTTTTAACACTCCTAACGACAGTGCACAAAGGGTTCCAATTTCTCCACATCCCCACCAACACTTGTTATTTACTGTTTTTTCTTGATAGTAGCCATACTAGTATGTGTGAGGTGATATCTCATTGTAGTTTTGATTTGTATTTCTCTAATAATTAGGGATTTTGAGCATCTTTGTATATCTTCTTTGGAAAAATGTTTATTCAAGTTCCTTGCCCATTTTTGGATTTTTTTTTGGTTGATTTTTAGGAGTTCTCTCTATATTCTAGGAATTAATTGCTTAATCTAGGCTTTTTAATAGAAAAAAGGCATTTATGATCCCTCTTCCTTAGGATCTCTATATTTGTTTTGAGGAATTTCCTTTTCTCATGCATTTTTTTCCCCTTAAACATTTTAAATTATAACATATTTTAAACTTCATATCAGTTTTATGAGGATTCTTTTTGTGTTGTTGTTTAAAATCGGTTTTAATGACTGTATTACATTGCTTTGTATGAATGTACCAAAATTTAGCCATTTCTCATAGAACATTTAGGTTGTTTCTAAAATTTTTACTATTATATATAATGCTGGGATAAAGTCCCATTTGGTTACAGTATGTAAGTTTTTCAAAATACAGTTGATCTCTTTTGTTTGTTTGTTTTTGAGACGGAGTTTTGCTCTTGTTGCCCAGGCTGGAGTGCAATGGTGTAATCTCGGCTCACTGCAACCTCTGCCTCCTGGGTTCCAGCAGTTCTCCTTCCTCAGCCTCCCAAGTAGCTGGGCTTATAGGTGTGCAACACCATGTCTGGCTAGTTTTGATTTTTAGTAGAGATGGGGTTTCACTACGTTGGTCAGGCTGGTCTCCAATTCCTGACATTAAGTGATCTACCCGCCTTGGCCTCCCAAAGTGCTGGGATTACAGGTGTGAGCCACCACATCCAGCCTAGTTGATCATTTTTTAATATCTGTGTTATTAAGTGAAATAGCCATCGGAGAGAAAGCACTCTCTTGGACAGGTTTTGGTGTCATGCTTATCCTTAATTTGTAGAAACATTCAGATTGCTTTTCACCTTTTTCTGTCTTTTGAAAGAATTTACCTATAAAACATTTAGATCCAGGATTTTTACAAATAAGATGGTTTGGCAACAATTTTCTCTATTTCCTCCTCAATTATGAAGGTTTTTGCTTTTTTATGTCAACATTGGTAGTTTAGAATTTAGAAGTTTTCCACTTTGCTAGGAATTTTTGCATTTTTTAACACACTATTGTGTATTTCACTGTTTTATTTATCCTCCTATCTCTAAGTTCATCTTTTAAAAATTTCTTCTTACTAGATTTATCAGAGGTTTTTCTATTTGGCTGGTGCGTAAAAAGAACCAGCTTTAGATTTGGCTGTTAATGCCATCGTTTTTCTGTTTGCCTCTGCTTTTTATAATCCAAGAATTTAATTCATTAACCCACATTACTTTTTTAATCCCTAAAACAACTCCTCATTTTCCTTCAGTGAGAATTACTGAAACTCTGTATCCATTCACTCAACAGATGTGTTTAGAATGCTTGCTCTGTGCCAGGCAGTGGTTCTTTTTTTTTTCTTTTTTTGAGACAGAGTCACACTGCCGCCCAGGCTGGAGTGCAGTGGCACAATCTCAGCTCACTGCAACCTCTGCCTCCTGGGTTCAGGCGATTCTTCTGCCTCAGCCTCCTGAGTAGCTGGGACTACAGGTGCGTACCACCACACCTGGCTAAATTTTTTGTATTTTTAGCACAGACAGGGGTTTCACCATCTTGGCCAGGTTGGTCTTGAACTCCTGACCTCATGATCCACCCGCCTTGGCCTCCCAAAGTGCTAGGATTACAGGTGTTAGTCACCATGCCCAGCCCAGGCAGTGGTTCTTAACCAGGGTCACACTTCAGAACCAGTCAGGAAGTGGTGCCTGCTTCCTGTGGGGTGGTGACAAGGCTTCAGTGGGGAAATGTGGTAAGAGTGCACCTAAATGACTGCACTCAGTGCTTGCCTAGCAGTGAGTGTTCAAGAAATCTGAGCTGTTGCTCTTTGATAATGAACCACCTGAGGAGCTTTTAAAAGATGCTGGGCAGGACCCTCCATGCATGGGCAGTTTAGAAAAGCTACCCAGGTCATTCTGAACACTCTTCCACTTACAGTGTTGGAGGTACTTGTTACATGTAAATTTTCAGTGCTGAAAAAGAAGTAGCACTCAAATATAAACCTCCTCAGCAAGACAATTGACTTCTATAGAAGGGTGTGTCTCACAGATGGAGCAATGGCAAGCGTACACCTGGACAAGGGAGGGGAAGGGGTTCTTGTTCCTGATGTAGGTAGCCCCTACTGCCGTGTCGTTCCCCTCTTGGCTAGGGTCGGACCACACAGTCTAAGCTAATTCCTATTGGCTATTTTAAAGAGAGCAGAGGTACTAGCCAGAGTGACAGGGTGGGTCGTTTGGTGGGAAGGACGGTTATGGGACAGGTCAGAGCAGGTGACCAGGGGAACAGATGTGAACTACTGATTAGAACTGGCGGGAAAGTTGTTTACTGAAACTAGAGGCAACGAAGTGCAGAGAACTAGGAAGTTAAACTTTAAAATGGAGAATTAAATAATAAAAGAGCTGAACATATTGACATGCTGATTATTTGAAGAGAAACTTGGAGTTCACTGTATCTAACATACTGAAATGAAAAGGAGTTTAAGAAATTCTTGAGGGACAAAAATGTAACTAGTTGGCTACAGTTCTGACATGGAGATGGGGACCAAATGCTGAAAGGGGATGGGGAGCACAGAGGATGTGGGAAAGCTTCAGGAGGGAATGGAACAGTGAACTGTTTCTACAAGGATGACTAGGAATTTTTCCTATAGAACTGAGGGAAGAAAGTATATTATGGTCACAATAGGATGTATAAAGGCAAAGAGACATGAAAGAGAATGTTATTACCGGGACAAAGAGTCCATATAGCAGAAGCTTGGGGTGTATGACAGGAGGCAGCATTTGAGAGAAAGAAGGTGGCCTGAGGTGGAGACCTAGAACAATGTAGAATAGTGGTGTCCCAAAGAAATACACATCCCTTGTGTAATTTTAATTTTTTGTAGCTACAATGTAAAAAGAAACAGGTGAAATTAATTTTAGTAATACATAGTTAGAACAATATATCCAGATAAATATCCAGAATATTATCATCTCTACATGTAATCAATATTTAAAAATTACTAATGAGGTATTTAACATTATTTTCTTGGTACTAAGTCTTTGAAATCCAGTGTGTATTTTATTTTTATTTTTATTTTTTTGAGACAGAGTCTCACTCTGTCACCCAGGCTGGAGTGCAGTGGCATGACCTCGGCTCACTCCTGGATTCAAGCCATTCTCCTGCCTCAGCCTCCCAAGTATCTGGGATTACAGGCATGTACCACGACGCCCAGCTAATTTTTGTATTTTTTGTAGAGACGGGGTTTCTCCATGTTGGCCAGGCTGGTCTCGAACTTCTGACCTCAGTTGATTCACCCATCTTGGCTTCCCAAAGTGCTGGGATTATAGGTATGAGCCACTGTACCTGGCCCATTGTATATTTTACTTAATCACACACACCCATTTGGACTAGCTACATTGCAAGCGTAGCTTGTAAGTTTGTTTGCTCTTTTTCTTTTCCTTCCAGTATTTAAAACCAGTTTGTTATTGGGCGAACATTTAAATCCTTAATTTAAAACACAATGAATAGCCACATGTGGCCAGTGGTTGCCATATTAGACTGTGTAGATCTAGATTGCCATTACCTGGATTAATGCTGTTATTGGCCAGGGAGGACTTCAGCTGAATTTGAAGGATGCAGGCAAAGGACTGAATTCAGGAGACATTTCTGAGGCTTTTGGTGACTGCAAGGCATAAAGGAAAAATAAAGAATCAAGGACAAGGTCCAGGTCTGGAATACTGCAGATGGTGAAGCAGTTAGGAATCTCAGTGTGTGCAAAGGTTGACAGTGATATTTCTTCTCTCTGTACTCCCTTGTTAGTTAACGCTGTCAACTCTCAGCTTATTACACTATGATCGGTCTGGTATTAGAGGGCACTGACTGGAGACACCACACTGTATTCAGTAAAGGTGATGTTTTCTAATTGGGCAAACTCTGTATTTGCACGTGTCCCTTCTGGAAGTGCCTTTCACCCCATCTGTTCATAAACTCTTTATTTCTCTAGTTCAGGGAAGTCATGTTATTGATGAGGTAATTGGATCTCCAGGAGGTATGAGATCTACTCAAAGATATTATGCATTTATTCATTGTCGAGCTTTTAGGAGCCCATGGAATTGAGTCTTCTCAGCTTAGTGTGTGCTGTTCCTAGTTCCTTGCTTTGGGCTCTACCATTTGGCCAAGATTCTTGTTTGTCAGCATGAGGAAAGGGAACATGTGATACTTCTTAATAACTTAGTTTTTAAAAGGGGGCGATGATGAAGTCCTGTTATATTTGGAAGAAGGATGAGCTGTTGCAGGGTGTTACTGAATCATTTATTAGGGTTCAAGGTGTGACTACAGTATGAGAATGCCCTGGGGTTGATCTGACTCAGAGTGACTAACTTCTACCAAGGATCTTGGAGTACATCTTACCTGTTTACTCTAGCAAACTTTTGATTGATTTTCTTTTTTTTTTTGAGACGAAGTTTCGCTCTTGTTACCCAGGCTGGAGTACAATGGTATGATTTTGGCTCACTGCAACCTCCGCCTCCCAGGTTCAAGTGATTATCCTGCCTCAACCTCCCAAGTAACTGCAATTACAGGTGCCCACTGCCACACCCAGCTAATTTTTGTATTTTTAGTAGAGACAAGGTTTTGCCCTGTTGGCAAGGCTAGTCTTGAACTCCTGACCTCGGGTGATCTGCCCACCTCAGCCTCCCAAACTGCTGGGATGACAGGTGTAAGCCACCACGCCTGGCCTGATTGTCTTTTATGTACCAAACTGGTTCTGGCCTCGAGATTTGAAGGTGCCTGAGCCAAGGTCGTGTCCCTCTAGGAGCACGGTTTGGTAGGAGTGATCACTAGGTAACAGTAGTATCTTATGAGCTGTGCTAGAGAGCGGCTCAGGGAGGAGAGCTGCTGGGATGGGAGGGGGACACAGCCCAGACCTGGGGTACGAATAGGGCCCCAGAGCAGAGAACTTGACCAAATCTTGGTGAAGAGTGAAGAGTAAGACTTAGCCAGGGTGAGGAAGAAAGGCTGAGCTCTTGAAGCAATGCTTGCTGAGGTGAAAGAGCATTCTGGTTACAGGAGCACTCTTTCGCACGGTCAAATGTTAGTGTCTGAGGGGAGGGGAAGCCAGAGTGGGACTGTGGAGGTAGCCGGGGTACTAGGCCATGAAGGGCTCTGAAGCTCACACTGAGGAATCTAAGTTTTAATCAAGACAAATATTTATTAAATATTTGTGGGTGAGGCACAGTGGCTAACGCCTGTCATCCCAGCACTTTGAGAGGCTGAGGCAGGTTAATTGCTTGAGCCCATAAGTTCAAGACCAGCAGTGGAGGGTGTGTGTGTGTGTGTGTGTGTGTGTGTGTGTGTGTGCGCGCGTGCATGTTTTCAGATAGAGTCTTGCTCTGTTGCCTAGGCTGGAGTGCAGTGGTGTGATCTCGGGTCACTGCAACCTACACCTCCCAGGTTCAAGTGATTCTCCTGCCTCAGCCTCCTGAGTAGCTGGGATTACAGGCACCTGTCACCATACCTGGCTAATTTTTATATTTTTAGTAGAGATGGGATTTTGCCATGTTGGCCACACTGGTCTCCAACTCCTGACCTCAGATGATCAATCTGCCTGCCTCAATCTCCCAAAGTGCTGGGATTACAGGTGTGAGCATTTGTGAACATGACCAAATTTGTGTTTTGAAGTGACTCTGATGGTGCCCAGAGAAAAAAAGGTGTTGGAATCAAGAGTTAAAGAACAGAGGCTAGTGGTTTCCCTGTCAAGGCAACGTAGAGAAACCCTGTCTCTACAAAAATTTAAAAATTAGCCAGATATGGTAGTGCACACCTGTGGTCCCAGCTGCTTAGGAGATTGAAATGGGAAGATTGCTTGGGCTTCGCAGGTCAAGGCTTTAGTGAGCTATGATTGTGCTACCGCACTCAAGCCTGGGCAACAGAGCAAGACCTTGTCTCAAGAGAAAGATGTATTAAATATTTGTGGAGTACCTACTACATGCCAGGTCTGTTCTAGGCAATGGAGATTCAACAGTAAAGAAAATAAATAGTATTCCTGCTCTCTTGGGGTTTACATTCTGCTGTGGGATACAGACCGTAAACATACATATGATATGTCAGGTGGCAAAGGCTATGAAAAAAAGACAGTGAGAATGTTGAATGGGGCGCTATTTTATGTAGGATGGTGAGGGAAGGTTGCTCTGATGAGGTAACATTTGAACAAAAGAGCTGAAGCCAGTGAGTGGGGAACCACAGGCATACATGCAGGAAGAGGCTGTCAAGTCAAGGGAACAGGCACTGAGGAGGAAGTAGGTTTAGTGTCTTCCAGGAATCAGAAGGAGGGCAGGGTGGGTGCAGGGGAGAGCTGCAGGCAGGGGAGGAGGCTTGAGGTGAAGTCGGGGAACTAGCTGGCACCCAGATTGTGAAGGGCCTATAGGCAGCTATAAAGATTTTGGCTTAACTTGGAATGAATCAGGGTGCCATTGGAGGCCTTGAAACAGAGGTGACTTGATCTGGCAGATTCTTTTTTTTGTTTTGTTTTGTATTTCTTTAGTACAGGGTCTTTCCCTGTCACCCAGGCTAGAAAGCAGTGGCATCATCATGGCTCACTGTAGCCTCGAACTCCCAGGCTCAAGCAATCCTCCTGTCTCAGCCCTCCAAGTAGCTGGGACCACAGATGCAAACCACCATGCCCAGCTAATTTAAAAAAATTGTTGTGTGTTAAGAGATGGGGTCTCATTATGTTGCCCAGGCTGGTCTGGAACTCCTGGCCTTCAATGAGGAACTCCTGCCTCTCACCTCAGCCTCCCAAAGTGCTGGGATAACAGGTGTGAGAGCCACCACGCCCAGCAGTCTGGCAGGTTTTAACAAGATCTCTCTGGTTGTCATATGGAAAATGTACTTGGGTGGTGGGGCAAGAGTGAGAGGAGAGATGAACTAGGAGGTTGTAGCAATAGTCTAGGTAAGAGATGATGACACCAACTAGGGTGAGGATGACAGGAATAGGGAAACTGGGAGGCAGTGAACGGTGTGTGCGTATGTGTGTGTTTTGAGACTGAGTCTCGCTTTGTCACCTAGGCTGGAGTGCAGTGGTGTGATCTTGGCTCACTGCAACCTACACCTCCCAGGTTCAAGTGATTCTCCTGCCTCAGCCTCCTGAGTAGCTGGGATTACAGGCACCTGTCACCACACCTGGCTAATTTTTATATTTTTAGTAGAGATGGGATTTTGCCATGCTGGCCACGCTGGTCTCCAACTCCTGACCTCAGGTGATCCATCTGCCTGCTTCAGTCTCCCAAAGTGCTGGGATCACAGGCATGAGCCACTATACCCAGCAGCAGTGAGGCGTTTGTGAACATGACCAAATTTGTGTTTTGAAGTGACTCTGATAGTGCCCAGGGAAAAAAGGTGTTGGAAATCAAGAGTTAAAGAACAGAAGCCAGTGGTTGCCTTGTCACGGCAAGAAATGATGAGTGACTTGGAGCAGAGGTTTGCTTGCTGGTCAGCACATTCTTCACCATGAGTGCAGACCCTTTGGGAAAGCAGAATGAAACCAGGAGGCCGTCTAGGCTCAGAGGCTCACACTTGTAATCTCAGCACTTTAGGAAGCCAAGGTGGGAAGATCACTAGAGCCCAGGAGTTTGAGACCAGCCTGGGCAACATAGTGAGACCCCTATCTCTATTAAACAAAACAAAAGAAACCAGAAGGCCCTATGTTAAATATGAGGAACGAGTTAAGCAAAGGAGTCCTAGTTGGGTGATGGCTATTACTAAACCAAAGAGACAATATGTCTAGAGGGCAGAGTAGGCAATGGGAAGAAGATTTTACTTGTCACCACTTACCTCAAAATGGCTGGTCCAACCCCTTTGTCTTTCCTAGCCATGCCTCTCCCAAGACCAGCCTCCCTTTGCAAGCTTCCCAATCCCTGGATTGGATTCCCACATTTTCTTCTTCCAGGCAAATGGCATTCATCTCTTAGGACCCAGTACAGAACCTACCTTGAAGTGTTCCCTCCCTCTCCCTCTCTTTCCTGCTTTGAGCGCCTGCAGCACCTCACCTTACTGTGTATCGTCTCGTATTGTGCTCTAATAAATAACACTTTTAAAATAAACTGAACCGTATTCAAGGACTGCAGTGTTTTTCTTTTGCATTTTTAATTGGCCACAGTATATATAGTAAAGCCAGACACCTTGTAAATACCTAGTCGGTCAGATCTGTAACCTTGGTCAGAAAAATGGCCCCTATTTCAACCCTCCCCTGTTCCTGCAGTGACACAGCCAAGTGTTGAGCTGCAATATGGGGCAGAGGAGCCAGTATGGTGTGCGGATAAGGTCATGCACCTCACTCAGTAGAGGGGCCACACTTGCCTTTAGTATTCAAATCTCATCCATCTCCTTAAGGCTCACCTCATTCAGGAAACATGTATAGCGTGAGGCACTTGTTGGGCAATGGTGTTGTAGAAAAAACAACTAAAAGTATTATCCCTGTCCTCATAATGTAAGTATTATACCTGCCCTCATAATGTGTATCGTCTAACTAGGAAAACATGCATTAAATAGATAGGTTTTAAATAGAGTAGGTTTGTTCGAATAATGTAGGTGTGCAGAGTGGTTTAAAGCACATGATAGGGAGGCTGACTCTCCAGTGGGCGATCAGAAGGCTTCACTGCAGATCTGCTAATCAGCACCTGAACTATGAAATGGAATTAGCTATGGGAAATGGGAGGAGAGAATGATACCCTTGAGGAATTTGAGTGAATCCAGTTCAGCTATAGCTAAGCAAACAGAAGAAGAGTACAGAATAAAGCTGAAGCCTCCGTGAAAACTTCCCTCCCTGCTCCAGCTAACTCAGCTCTGCTTTCAATGTCTTTTTGCACTAATTGTCTTTACCATACTTCATTATATACTCTGAGACAGAAGTCTGACCAGGAATTAGCCAGATGTGGTGGCAAATGCCCATGGTCCCAGCTACTCTGGAGGCTAAAGTAGGAGGATTACTTGAGCTCAGGCGATCGAGGCTGCAGTGAGCCATGATTGTGCCACTGCACTCCACAAAAGTACGTAACTCAAGGAGGCCATGGTCACAAGTGACTCATGGTTTAACGAGGCTAAGTGATGCTAGACAATCAGCCCGCAAGCATCAGAACTGACAATTGGGAGGCATGGGACACCTCAGCCAGCCACGTGTCCGTGGGATGGTGGAAGAAGAAGTGATTGGAGTAGGGTAAGAAGCCGTGAAAGACCTTTGACCTAGCCTTTCTAATTCTAGCTGGCGAGTCTGGAGAAATGCTAGCATGTTCACCCAAAGAATATTTATTACAGTAATGTTTGTAATAGCAGAATACTGGAAAGAATCTCAGTACCTGTTAACATGGGTTGGTTCATTGATTCATTCAGCAAGTATTTTTCAAGCACCCGCTATGTGCCTGGCATTGTTCTAGGCACCAGGCATGTAACTGTGATGAAGACAGATAGTCTTTGTTCCCATGGAGCTTACAGTGGAGAGACAAACAATAAGGTAACAAGCTCATCTCCAATTATTGCTAGAAGTACAAATGTCCTTTCTATCGGAATCTGTTACATTCTTGAGTTCAGGTTAAAAGAATTAGGCAGTGAGATAACTTGACTAGCAGGAAAATTAAACACGTAATGTGATGGATAGTGGAGGTGCTAAGACAGCCTTTCCAAGGAGGCCATGCTTGAGATGATGCCAGAATAACGTAACTAGTTGTCAACCATGCAGAGATGCAGGAGGCTGGGGAATAACAAAAGGGTTGGGGTGGGAACAAGTTTGATGTAGTCAAGGAGTATCAAGATGAGCGTGTGACAGTCTAGTGAGCCATGAGGGAATTGCATTTTACTTTCTTTTTTTGAGACAGGGTCTCACTTCATCATCCAGGCTGGTTTTTGAGACAGGGTCTCACTTCATCATCCAGGCTGGAGTACAATGGCATGATCATGGCTCACTACAACCTCTGCCTCCTGGGCTCAAAGTGATCCTCCCAGTTTAGCCTTCTGAGTAGCTGGGACTGTAGGCACATACCACACACCAGACTAATTTTTTGATCTTTTGTAGAGATGGGTTTTTACTGTGTTGCCCAGGCTGGTCTCAAACTCCTGGGCTCCTGTAACAAAGGAAGTGAATGGGCTCAAGTGATCTGCCGACCTTGACCTCTCAAAGTGTTGGGATTACAGGAGTGAACCACCATGCCCTGCTGCATTTTATTCTTAATACAGCGAGGTGCTGTTGGTTTTAAGCAGTGGGTACCTGTGGTACAGCTGTACTATGGAGTACTATGAAGCAGTTCAATAAGAAGAAATTATTCCACTATGCAGAGATCTCCAGGATACATAGCTAAATGCAAAAAGCAAGTTGTAAAACAATATGTATGGTATTTCATAAAACAGGATTCTGTGTTGAGGAGTGAGTGTGATTGAGTGGGTGGGTGGGGTGTTAAAAAACATGAACCATGGACAAGGGACTTTGTGATTACACCAAAGAGTGGTTATTTCTGGAAAGTAAAGTGGGATTGGTTATGGGGTGAAGGAGAGTTATTACTTTTTACTGCCTACGGTATTTGGATTTTGTAACAAAGAAAGTGAATGGGCAACAAGGAATTGATGTATGAAAAGGCTTGGCTTTGAAGGAAACCAAGAAGATAGCTAGGTAGGGATACAGGTTTGCAGGACAAATTGCCCATAGCTTTCCTGCCTGACATACTAGGTTCATTACAAAATTATGTAAACAATGAGTTTATATAACCCAACATTGCCTCCTTGGTCTAACAAATGTGTGATCGCCACTTCTGATAGATCCTACAGTATGTTCCCAGCATTGCCATGGAACATTTGTAGGGTTGATCCCCAGTTGAGCAGGAATGTGATCTTACAGGAATCAGTGACATTCAAAGATGTGTCTGTGGACTTCACCCAGGAAGAATGGTACCACGTCGACCCTGCTCAGAGGAGCTTATACAGGGATGTGATGCTGGAGAACTATAGCCACCTGGTTTCTCTTGGTAAGGACCACTTCTCAGAGTGTCTTTCCTGCTGTTGGGTCTTTCCTTGCTTGGTTGCTGTAGTGGTGGTGCCCAGAGTGTAGGTAACTGTAAGCAGGGTGCTCAGGTATCAGAGCTTGTTAATCTCATGGGGACCCAGCTTTATGGGGTTTTGAGCCTGCTCTTTAGGTAAAAGGCCTTTATTTTACAAAACTGGAAATAGGCAATTTGATTGCATGACTCCTTAAGTTGCACCTTTTCTTTCCTTCAGAGTTCCTGAGGATCAAGGACTAGTACTGACTTGTCCTTAGGAGGGTTCTTTGTCCACTTGCAAAAACAACCAAATCTTGTGTATTTACCCATGAGCAGGATATCAAGTTTCCAAGCCAGAGGTGATCTTCAAATTGGAGCAAGGAGAAGAGCCATGGATATCAGAGGGAGAAATCCAAAGACCTTTCTGTCCAGGTAAATGAGTGAGAGTCAGGTGTTAGGAATGAATGCAGATAATGGCACAACTTAGGGAGGGGGAGGTACCCTCCTGCAGCTGGCTTGGGATCTCCTAGATCTGCATAGGAGGCTGAAGCCATCACCTGGCTGACACCTTTTAGGTCTCTCCTCTTCAAAAAGGTGCTCCAGCTCTTGCTGGTTTATTTTTCCTCTGGTGGCCTCTGATTCCCTTTGTTAATTAGAGATCCCTTCTGTTACTCATTCGGAATTGAACTCTCATATCTCTTCCTTGTATTGAACTCCCCCATCTCTTCCGTGTTTAGTCTTGCTGCTTTCACTGTCAGAAGCCCCAGACCTGTAGGAAACACCCACAGCTTCCTTCATTCTCCCTCCCTTCATAACCTGCCTTCAGACTCCATGCCTCACCACCATCTTCCTTCCATCACGTTCCTGCTGAATTGACTCATTACCTCCCTCCACAGTTCCTGTAGTATCCTTCTCTCCCAGTTCCTCGCCTGTTAAGTGCTTCTTAGCTTTAGGTCTTTAGCTTTTCTTGCTTTTCCCCCTGAGTGACTCTGCCTTAAGGAACCTGCCTAGCCTCCTTTCTCTGTTACCTCCTTGACAAGGTGCCTGCCTCCTGCTAGTTGCAGCTCTTTATTCTATGCAGTAGACTCAGAAGTCTTCCTTATTTGTGTGATGATTACTTTGTTTCCTTCTCAGAAGTCACATAGTTCATATGTATACATAAAATCTAAATTCATCACCTTTCATCCCCCACCAGTATATTTTGCTACCTTGCCTATTTCTCATTTCTATCCTTGCCTATTAGAATCCAGTGGATTCTTAATTGCTCAGGCTGGATACCATAATTAGTTTAGTCTTTTATTTCAACCCAGGTTACTTTCTTCCTATGAGAAGTAGCTTAGATTTTCTTGCCTTTTAACTTCTACTAGTGGCACTGTAAACCCGGGCCCCGATTTTAAATTATTTATTTATTTGTTTGTTTATTTTATTGAGACAGGATCTCACTCTGTCACCCAGGCTGGAGTGCAGTGGCATGATCTTGGCTCAGTGTACCGTCTGCCTCCAAGGCTCAAGCAGTCTTCCCACCTCGGCCTCCCAAGTAACTAGGGCTATAGGCACCTGCCACCACACACAGCTAATTTTTTGTATTTTTGGTGGAGACGAGTTTTCCCTATGTTGCCCAGGCTGGTCTCAAACACCTGAGCTCAAGCGATCCATCCACCTTGGCCTCCCAAACTGCTGAGATTACAGGCATGAGCCACCGCACCAGCCTTATTTTTTATTTTGAGACAGAGTCTTGCCCTGTCACCTGGGGTGGAGTGCAGTGGCTCAATCACAGCTCACTGCAGCCTTGACCTCCTGGGCTCAATTGATCCTCCTCCCTCTGCTTCCCAAAGTGTTGGGATTATAGGTGTGAGCCCCTGCTGAGGTTCCAGATTTAGATTGCTATAATCCCCAATTGGAATAGCTCACTCTGTTTTTTCTTTTTATAAATCAAATGGATTTTTTAAATTATACCTTTATTGTGATATAATTCATATACCATGAGATTCACCCCTTTAAAGTGTGCAGGTCGGTGGTTTTTTCATATATTCAGAGAGTAGTATTAGATAGTTGTAACACTATCTAATTTAAGAATATTTTCCTCACCCCAGCAAGAAACTTCATACCCATTAACAGTTACTCCCCATTCCCTACTCCTCTCAGTACCTGGTAACCATTAATCTAATTTCTATTTCTATGGATTTTTTTATATCCTGCATAGTTTGCATAAGTGGAATCATATAATATGGCACTGGCTTCTTTCACTTAGCATCATGTTTTCAAGGTTAATCATGTTGTAGCATGTATCAATACATTCTTTTTTACCATTAATATTCCATTGTATGGATATATCACATTTTGTTTAATTATTCATCAGTTGCTGGACCACACTGGATTTTATTTATTTATTTATTTATTTGAGACAGACTCTCTGTCAGTTGCTGAACCATACCAGATTTTACTTATTTATTTATTTTTTTGAGACAGATTCTCACTCTGTCTGCCAGGTTGCAATGCAGTGGCATGATCTTGGCTCACTGTAACCTCTACCTCCTGGGTTCAGGCAGTTCTCATGCCTCAGCCACCCGAGTAGCTGGGACTAAAGGCAAGTACCAACACGCCAGGCTAGTTTTTGTATTTTTAGTAGAGTTGGGGTTTCTACTAAAACCCCTGTTGGACAGGCTGGTCTCAAACTCCTAACCTAATATGATCCACCTGCTTTAGCCTCCCAAAGTGCTGGAATTACACGCCTGAGACACCACACCCAGTCACTGGGTTTTAATTCTTTATCTTCTCTCTTTATTTTATTTTATTTTTTTGAGATGGAGTCTCACTCTATTGCCCAGGCTGGAGTGTAGTGGTATGATCTCAGCTCACTGCAACCTCCACCTCCCAGGTTCAAGCAATTCTCCTGCCTCAGCCTCCCAAGTAGCTAGGACTATAGGCACATGCCGCCACACCCAGCTAATTTTTTGTAGTTTAGTAGAGATGGGGTTTCACCGTGTTGCCCAGTCTGGTCAAGAACTGAGCTCAGGCAATTTGCCCACCTTGGCCACCCAAAGTGCTGGAATTACAGGCATGAGCCACCATACCCGGCCTAATGCTTTATTTTCTTAAAACTTCTAACAAACCCTTGTTACTACTCTCTGTACTTTACTCTAGGCAATAGAAACTTCCTTGATTTAAAAGTTCCCTATCGGCCTGGCATGGTGGCTCATGCCTGTAATCCCAGCACTTTGGGAGGCTGAGACGGGTGGATCACCTAAGGTCAGGAGTTAGAGAGCAGCCTGACCAACATGGAGAAACCCTGTCTCTACTAAAAATACAAAATTAGGTGGGTATGGTGGCACATGCCTGTAATTCCAGCTATTCGGGAGGTTAAGGCAGGAGAATCACTTGAACCTAAGAGGGAGAGGTTGCAATGAGCCAAGATTGCACCATTCCACTACAGCCTGGGCAACAAGAGTGAAACTCTATCTCAAAAAAAAAAAGTTCCCTGTCATCCAGTATTATCTTTATATTCCTGCTAAAACAGATCCCCTTAGGTTGAACTTCTCTTAGTATCCTCTGTAAGACAGCATATCTTTTCCCTCATTAGGCAATATATTCTGCCTATCTAAAGCCATTTGTTGTTTGAGTTCAAGGTCTGTCTAATCCATGAGACCTGATATATACTAATATATTTTTTTCTTCCTTCCCTTTCGTTTATATCATCTACACTATAAAAACTCAGATTTAATAATATACCATCTGATGGTTTTACCCTTTTTTAGTTGCCAAAAGGTTGTCTTGTTTCTATTTAAGCTCCTGAATAGGAGCTTGAACAGAAGAATCTGTTTATTGTGGTATTTCTTTATATTTTATCTGTGTGGCAGAGCATATAGAAAGCAATCAGAACATGATTGATCAGTAAGAAATCTGGCTGGGAAGAGAACTTTTCTCATTTATTCATTTTAACAAGCATTTTTTACAAGTCCCACTTAGAAGGATTCTTAAAAAAATACAAGACATTCTCGGCCCTCAGGAGCTGAGTCAGCTCTCATTGGAGGATAAGGAATTTGGAGGTTTAGGGCCTTACTGTTGTGATTTCCCACTCAACATTTCATTATGAAAATTTTCAAATAGGAAAGTTGAAAAAAAATGGACAGTCACTACCACATACCTACCACCAAGACTATCCCATTTGTTGTTGTTAACATATTATTTGCTTTGTTAACATGTTGTTTTAATTACTTTATCATATATTTCTTCATGTAGCCAACTATCAATCCATCTTACTTTTCTGATGCATTTCCAAGTAAGTTGCAGGCATAATTACATTTCACCCCTACACTTTTAGCATGTATATTATGTCATTAACTAGAATTTATTTTAGTTTTAAAAGAAAATGTTACATACAGTGAAATGTGCAGCTCTTATATGTACCATCCAGTTGGTTTTGACAGATGCATTCACTTGTCTAACCCAAATTCCTATTGATATGGAACATTTCTATCACTCTAAAAAGCTCTCTGCCCTTAATTTTTAAAAGTTACCATTCTTAAACCCTAAAAATTAATCAATTCACTTGTATCAGTGTTCTGAAGTAAAAGCAGAGACTTAGAGATCAATTTATTAGGCATCTTGAAATAAATCCTTTTTGGTCAAGGGAGGTAAATAGTATAAAACCAGAGCTCAAATAGATGGAAATCATAGTACCAGTTATAAAGGCAAAGATGGTTTCCCTCCTGATCAAGGACCTCCTTGATCTCCAAGGGTTATACTTTACAAACTGAGAAAATGTAGTATTTTAAATAATCTTTTCAGTTATATCACTAGGTACAGATTTTCTCTGCAGCAAATGCAGAGAAATGAAACCTGGAACCTCAGAGTTGACAATAAAGAAATTATGAAATGGATGTATTAGGAAGACAGATTTTGTGGTGGTTTATAAAAGGATAGGAGGCATGGAGAGTTACAGGATCCTAAGATGGACTATGATCCTGTTCCATTTGTATCTGTGCCTAACACAGTCTTGCTCACTTCTTTAGTTTCTAACCAGCCCTCCTAGATGGGCTTTCCTCATTCTCTGGACTTACCACCCACATACTCTGGATCTACAGTCTTCAGTATAATTTATTCACTCTTCCCTTTCTCCATTTTGGGTCTTCTTCCCAGGATGCAGGACTAATTTCAAAACAGAGTTATGTGTAACTTATATTTCTTTCTTCATTCCTACTGTAGCAGTTTGTTTCAACAGGAAGGAATAGGGGACTTTTGTACTTTGAATTTCTTTCAGACTGGAAGACCAGGCCTGAATTCAAATCATCACATCTGCAGCAGGATGTATCCAAAGTATCCCACTGCACAGATGATCTCTCACGTGCTACATTAGAAGATTCCTGGGATGTTAGCAGCCAGTTAGACAGGCAACAAGAAAACTGGAAGAGACATCTGGGATCAGAGGCATCCACCCAGAAGAAAATAATCACACCACAAGAAAGTTTTGAGCAAAATAAATTTGGTGAAAACTCTAGATTGAACACCGATTTGGTTACACAACTGAACATTCCTGCAAGAATAAGGCCTAGTGAATGTGAGACCCTTGGAAGTAATTTGGGACAAAATGCAGACTTACTTAATCAGAATAATATTCCTGCAAAAAAGAAACCCTATAAGTGTGATAAATGTAGAAAAGCCTTTATTCATAGATCATCACTTACTAAACATGAGAAAACTCATAAAGGAGAAGGAGCTTTCCCTAATGGAACAGATCAGGGAATTTATCCTGGAAAGAAACACCACGAATGTACTGACTGTGGGAAAACTTTTCTCTGGAAGACACAGCTTACTGAGCATCAGAGAATTCACACTGGGGAGAAGCCATTTGAATGCAATGTGTGTGGAAAGGCCTTCAGGCATAGCTCATCTCTTGGTCAGCATGAGAATGCCCATACCGGAGAGAAACCCTATCAGTGTAGTCTCTGTGGGAAAGCCTTCCAGCGCAGCTCCTCCCTTGTTCAACACCAGCGAATTCACACTGGAGAGAAACCCTATCGATGTAATCTGTGTGGGAGGTCCTTTAGGCATGGCACATCCCTCACTCAACATGAGGTCACACACAGTGGAGAGAAGCCCTTCCAGTGTAAGGAATGTGGGAAAGCCTTTAGTCGATGTTCTTCCCTTGTCCAACATGAGAGGACTCATACTGGAGAGAAACCTTTTGAATGTAGCATATGTGGGAGGGCTTTTGGTCAGAGCCCATCCCTTTATAAACATATGAGGATTCATAAGAGAGGCAAACCTTACCAAAGCAATAACTACAGCATAGATTTCAAGCACAACTCATCTCTCACTCAAGATGAAAGCACTCTTACTGAAGTGAAATCCTACCATTGTGATGACTGTGGGGAAGACTTTAGTCACATTACAGACTTTACTGACCATCAGAGGATCCATACTGGAGAGAATCCCTATGATTGTGACCAGGCTTTTAATCAGCAAGCTATTTCTCATCCTGGAGAGAAACCCTATCAATGTAATGTATGTGGAAAAGCTTTCAAAAGGAGTACAAGTTTCATAGAGCATCACAGAATTCATACTGGAGAGAAACCCTATGAATGTAATGAGTGTGGAGAAGCCTTTAGTCGACGTTCATCGCTTACTCAACATGAGAGAACCCACACTGGAGAGAAACCTTATGAATGTATTGACTGTGGGAAAGCCTTTAGTCAAAGTTCATCCCTCATTCAGCATGAGAGAACTCATACTGGAGAGAAGCCCTATGAATGTAATGAATGTGGGAGAGCTTTCCGAAAGAAAACCAACCTGCATGATCATCAGAGAATTCATACTGGAGAAAAACCCTATTCTTGTAAGGAATGTGGGAAAAACTTCAGCCGAAGTTCAGCTCTTACTAAACACCAGAGAATTCACACTCGAAATAAACTCTAGGAACCTTGAAGTTAAGGAATTTTCAGAATGCTTTAGCTAATGTGTTGTTCTGATTCAGGATCAGAGGATTCTTAAACAGAGAGAGCTTGGGAATGTAATGAATTATGTGTGTGTGTGTATGTTGTGTGTGGAGAAAACTGCCAGTAGACAGATTTTTTAAATATAAATAAAAGCCACATTCTCAGATCTGATTACAGACTGGTGTGAAAACGTCTACATATATCATATGTAGCTGGTTGGAAATTAAATGCGTATATATTGGACTTTGTAAAGCTTTTGAATATATGTATGCAGGAGATCATCAAGTTTCAACATCTTGACTTGTAACCCCCAATGTTAACAGCTTTAAAAAAAAATAAATTCCTGCAGTGATGACCAAATATCATTTTAAAAATTGCTTGACAACTGCACCCAACTGCAGCTCTTACATTAACTTCACCGTGGAAACCAGTTCCACCTCCAGGAGGTCACCATTCAAAGAATTAGATCAACTAGCCCAACCACTTCATTGTACAGATGAAGAGACTGAAAGCCAAAGATGTGAAGTGGTTTCCACAGTGTGATACAGCCTATAGGGGTAAAGCTGGGTTAGGAATGCAGGTTTCCTGGATTTGGGGCCCCATGGCCTTGTCAGAGAAAAGGTATTTTAGAACTCAGAGGGCTTTAACATAAATTTTAAGATATATCAGATACCCAAACATTTAATGAGCACTATGGGTTGTACACTTTGGGAATTCCTAAAAGCATAAGTGGCAGCAAAATGTATGCAAATTTATCACAAACTGTTTAAAGCAACTTCTTGGAGGCTTACAAACCACAATTTAACAGAAACTATAGATGGTTGAACTAGTGACTTTTTTTCCTTTTCCCAGTTACACTTATTATATTTTCAGCTAATATATGCCAGTTTCACACAACTATTAAGTCCTCTTATTGTGCTTTTTATGGCATGCCCATGAAAAAGTACTGGCTTAAGCCTGCAGTATCAGTACTGTGGGAAAACAACACAAAACTAAGAGGAGAATTTTCCCCTGTTAATTTTATTGTGGAAAAGTATAAGTCTAATTGCCCATTGCCATAAATTTTGTCTTTTACTCAGTTTAGAGTAACACCATGTACTGGCTCATTTTGTGTGCAAAGAAAATATTTCACCATTAAAAAAATTAACTTGGCTAGGTATGGTGGCTCACACCTGTAATCCCAGCATTTTGGGTGACTAAGGAACATAGACTGCTTGAGCCCAGGAGTCCAAGACCAACCTGGACAACGTGGTGAAACCCCACCTCTTTAAAAAAAAAATCCAAAAATCAGTGGGGCATGGTGGCATGCAGCTGTAGTCCCAGCTACTCAGGAGGCTGAGATGGGAGGATCGTTGGAACCCAGGAGTGGAGACTGCAGTGAGCTGAGGTCACAATACTGCACTCCAGCCTGAGCAACAGAGCAAGACCCTGACACACACAAGTCAACTAAAATTTAGTTCTATAATACCTTTCCATCAGCTAAGCCTCAGTGGCCCACTCCATCCCATAATGCCTCCCGTGGACTATCCTAAAGGAATTTCGGGAACCTTCATTGGTCTGTTGACGTTGACTGTGCAAATTTGGGCACAACTGGACATTGATCCCTTTTACACAAGAGCTGCCTCCCAAAGACAGGTAAATTTTCCGAGCCCTAAATACGAATTGTGGGGCAAGATGATATTAGTGGTATTAATGGTGACTCTTTCCTGCTGGCTTCTTTGCTTGCCTTTCTCTCATCCTGGATGGCATGAGGCAATGCCAAAGCATTCTTCATTCTTTGCAGGGAAAAAAAAATATGCATGGGGGCTGAAATGTAGTATGTATAGCTCTATTAGTCTGTCCTCTGTGATGCAAAATGGAATATTCCATAGCAGATCTGCCCTTCTGAGATGTTGACCATCCAAAAACCCTTGTTTTTGGTACTCCATGATTAGGTCACACACCGTGCCAAGGCCATGCTTGTATTGTCTGATACATAGTTTGACAATGGGTAATTCTACTCAGACCCTCCCTACTGATTGGCTAGGATGCCTGTCAGGAACTCATTTTGCTACTGGTTGTTTGGGGGTCCCCATAGTGAACTGCTTTCAGGAATGGCATGAATTGTAACCAATTGAGTGCTGCTCCCACTGTTAATGGAAGTTTATAAAAACTAAGTTCCAGAAGATCCAAAGGAGACCATTGGTTTGAGTTTGGAGCCTGGCCTAGATCCAACCACCACCCTCTGAACCACAGCACATCATCATTGACAGGGAGGGAGCTTAGGATGTCTGTGTGGCTCATTGACAAGGTTTTCTTTTCTTTTCTTTTCTTTTCTTTTCTTTTCTTTTCTTTTCTTTTCTTTTCTTTTCTTTTTTTTTTTCCACCTAGATTTCAGAGGACAGAAGGTTTTCTTAGTCCCAACAGCCATACACCATGCACTTATGGATACCCAGCCTTTTAGGGCTACGTGAAATGCATCTTTGTAACATCATTGTATTCTTTCAATAAATAGCCTTCTGAGTTGAATGGGAGTCAGTTTGTCTTTTTCAATTTTCAGAACTTGGCTAAGATTAAAGAGTGATGCACCAAGAAGGAGGAATTAACTGCTAAACTCATCACAGCCAGGTGAGTTAATAATAGCTACCCTTTACTGAATGCTTACTGATTTAAAGACATTCTGCTAAGTGTTTCACATCTGTCGTTTCATTCAATCCTTATAACTTCTGGTTAGCGGTGTTGTGGTAGCTCTTGTCTTTGTCTACCCAGCATTTTCCCCCTTTTCTTCTTGTAGCAATCTGACTGTACTGACTGTAGGAACCCGACAGCATGTCCCTGGAGCTCACTGATAGTTCTGGGGGCAGGCATGAGACCTAGTTCAGCTAATCAGAGTCCTTTGCCAGAATTTTTTCAAAGTAGAGCTGGAAGGAGCTCTACTTTGCTCTTTTGTGTTGCTAGGCCAAAAAAATAAAGGCCTAGAGCTTCCTGGAACCCAATTTCTTATCAGAGATGGGAAGTAGGAGAGGACAAGGTTGATATGATGGTATTCTTGTTTCTGTTCCCTGAAATTGGACCTGGCCTAATTTCTGAAGCTCTCTTTGGAATTTAGGGAGCTTCCCATTAGTCCAACAATTTATCCATTTTGCTCAAGCTAATTTTTTATGTTTCTTTGCTTGCATTAAAGAAACCTAAAATGTGTATGATATACTTGTATCTGCCACAGCATCTAGCATGCCTCCCTGGAAGAATTCTGCACTTTTAGGTGTATTGATGGTGCTGATGCTTGGTTTTTTATAGCTGTAATAGGCTTTTCATTTTGCAGTATTCTGACTTCAAGATTGAGCACCTTTTAAAAATGCTAAGGTGGTTAATTCCTATTCATCTGTTAAAATGCAAATGGTGCTTCAGGAAAGGTTTTGCTGACTCTCCTATTTCAATTACATTGGTCTCCCTTTTAAAATTTTTCATATTACATATAACATTTCATATTACATATAACATTACTGTTAATGTCCTCCATGTTACCACAATTTGCATTTGTGATTATTTGTTTTTTTCCTACACTAGATGATGAGATCCAGGAAGGCAAGAGTCAGTCCATGTCTGTTTTGATAGCTCTTTTTATTACCTTGCTAACTGATGCCAGGCATATGGTAGATACTTAATACAGTGTTTTAAGTGAGCAATTGAGTGGAGATTGACTGATAGACAAAGAAGACTGGCCAGTAAATAAAAAGATGCTCAATCTGGAAGTCAGAATATTGCAAAATAAAACAATGTAATACTGTTTTATACCAAGTAGGCTGGCAAAAGTTGAGAAATCTGGTAGAGGGGTATTAGAACTTTTATACACTGCTGGCAAGAAGGTAATTTGGTATAATCATTTTGGGGATTAATTTAGCAATGTCCAGTAAAATCAAAGCTAAGCATATCTCATGTCTCAGCAGTTCCACTTGGAGATATATATCCAGACTAGAAATTCTCCCATGTGGGCAAAAGAGACACATACAAAGATGTTTATTGAGGCAGTGTTTTAAAGAGTAAAAATATGAACACAACAGAAATATTGGGGAGTGAATAGGTTAACAGTAAGTCGTGACATATTCTTTTTGAGACAGGGTCTCGCCCTATCACCCAGGCTGGAGTGCAGTGGTATGATCTTGGCTCACTGCAGCCTCCACCTCCCAAATTCAAGCAATTCTCATGCTTCAGCCTCCTGAGTAGCTGAGACCACAGTTGGATGTGCTGGACCATATCCAACTAATTTTTATATTTTTAGTAGAGATGGGGTTTCGCCATGTTGGCCAGGCTGGTGTTGAACTCCTGGCCTCAAGTGATCCACCACCTTGGACTCCCAAATTGCTGGAATTACAGGTGTGAACCACCATGCCTGGTCAATCATGGCATATTCTCATAATTTAACATATAGTTTTTAAATGAAGGAATCAGAGCATCTGGCAAAACAATAAACAAAAGCCTAGCGCTGTCTATTCCACTCCTATATCCATGCAGCTAAATGTGACTGAAGAAAAACAGAACTATGACGGTTAGTCCCACTTTAATTTCTTGTATGCTAACCTCCAGCATTTGTTTTCCTAGTCCAGTCATTGTCCCACTGTTTTAGGTTGCTATTTTATGACTTCTCTCTTTAACCTCCACAGCACTTCACCCATTCCTCACTCAGCTGGTAACCTTATTTCCTAGTTAACTAAGAACAATTAAAATGAACTAGAAGAGGCCAGGTGCAGTGGCTCACACCTGTAATCTCAAGACTTTGGGAGGCCGAGGCAGGCGAATTGCTTGAGCCCAGGAGTTCAAGACCAGCCTGGGCAACATGGCAAAACTCTGTTTCTTGCAAAAAAAAAAAAAAAAAAAAAAAAATTAGCCAATATCATAACCTGGTCTCAAAAAAAAATTATTATTTTAAAAAAGGAATTGGAAGATAATTCCTCTTCTCTGTGCATGTTACTCTTGCATTCTTTCTGTTGCTATGGTTGACACTTTGTTCTCTTATCTAAGACCAAATCCTCTAGTGTATTAGATCCCATCCTTAAACTATGGCATCATTCCTACAGTTGTTCTCTTTCCTGCATCTTTTTTTTTTATCTACTGGATCTTTCCCATTAGCATAATAACATGTATTTTTCTCATCTCAAATATATATATATATATATATACACATACATATATATTCTATATTCTCCTCTACCTACCTACCACTCCATTTTTTGCATCAGTTAATAGCAAGATTCCTCAGTAGAGGTGTGGAATATTCATTGTCTCTAATTCCTCTTCTTCCATTCACTCTTGCACCCTCTCCAATCAGATCTTTGTGTCTGCTCTCATCAAGGTCCCTGATGGATTCCATGTGGCTAAATCCAGTGGTCCTTTTCAGTCCTATTGATGCAGGGCTGATGAGTCCATACAGGTGCTCGGCTTCTCCCAGGAAAGAATCCAAGGGCAAGCCAGTGGTATTAGCAAGTTTTATTGAACTGGAATTGCTTCTTGTGAAGCACATTCAACTCCTAAGCGGTGCACCCCAAGTGAGCATTTGTGGACAGTTGGCTAGCTACATTTGTACCCATTTTTAATTACATGCTAATAGAGGGGAGGGTTATGAAGAAATCTCTAGAAAAGGGGTGGTAATTTTTGGTCATTGTCATAGAAAGGGGTGGTAACTTCTTGGTCATTGCCATGGTATTTGTTAATGTCGTGGTACAGGTGGGAGTGTCTTATGCTAATGAGCAACGAGGGAAGCTAGAGGTTGCTTTCAGCACTGTCTGCTGGTTTCCACTGGTTTCTTCACTTTATCCTGTTGAGACTGGGAAATAAGTTCTGCTGGTATCCTACCTCACTTTTACTGGTGTTTTCCACATTATTTGATAATATTAGTTGATCACTTCCTCACACCCTTTTTTTTCACTTGGCTTCCAGGTTATACTTACTAGATTTTCTTATCCTTTATTGACAGCTACTTCTCCCAAGTGATCTTTCCTTGCTCTAGAGATAGGAATTCCCCAGGGCTCAGTTCTGTGGAAGGGCTATGTATGCAAAGCAACCCTCAAATGCTGAAGGAGCTGAGAAACCAAAAAATGAGGCAGACAAATCCAGTTTGTCTGTTTGGGTGATTTTTTAGGAGGAACTTAGAGACAGAAGTGTGGTCTTGGGTAGCCAAAAGGTAGATCTTCACACTACACCCCATCAGAACCAGGACTTGAATCTTGGGGGAAAGTATATGCTGTGAAAGGAATGTGCTGAGGGAATGCTCTGGGTGTCACAGCCTATGATTTCTGCAACAGCATCAAGGGTTGTTTTGAGGGAAAGAAAATAGGTGTTTCCACGTAAACAGTAATACATCAACTAGACATTTTAGAGGCATTCCCAGAATAAGGGTTAGTCAGAAGTCACATGGTGGATTAACATTTAAGTCACTTTTCTCCAAACTGGTCTTTATTAAACTCATTTGAAAGGCAAATAATAAAATTTAAAACTCTTGTCCCCACAGTGGTGCATACGTATTTGTTGTATGTGCCTCTCTGAATGTTTAAACTCATTTACAGTTAAAGTTGGCTTTTTCTTATTTGATCCTTCCTTCCACATAACCACCTGCTTGGTTTCCTTCAGGGTATAAGCCTGGATGACTTGTAAACCAGCACATCTGAAGGATTTAGGGGAAGGAATAATGAGCATTGATGCTCCTTAGGGTGAGAAGCTGATCCAAGCCCAAGAAAGAAGGGAGGGACCCAGCATGGTGGCTCATGCCTGTAATCTCAGCACTTTGGGAGGCCAAGGTGGGAGGATCACTTGAGGCCAGGAGTTGAGACCAGCTTGGGCAATATAGTGAGACTCATCTCAACAAAAATAAATAATTTTTAGAGAATAAAAAATAAAAGAAAAATTTAAAAAAGAAAAGAAAGTCTTGGCACTATCAGAATCAAGCAGGGCATTGCCACTCCCTAGAAATGCCTTTTAAGACACCAATTAAAAAGAAGGAAGGGAAGGGGAGCAAAGGGCCTCCTGCAGATGAGGAGCGTAAGTGACTATCTGCAGGAGTTGGTGGAAGGATATTACTAATTTTTGCTAATAACTTTTAGTAAAACCCTAGTAATTTTGGAAAAACATACTTTTTTTAACAAACACCTTTTTTTTGACATGGAGGTCTCTGATGCAGTGGTGTGATCATAGCTCACTAAAGTCTCAAACTCCTGGGCTCAAATGATCCTCTGTCCTTAGTCTCCCAAGTAGCCGGGACTACAGGTGCGTGCCACCATGACCAGCTGACACTTTTTTTTTTTTTTTTTTTTTTTGCCATTTAGAATGGTAGCAGACACACTAAAAGTGTGACAAACACATTTTAATGGATAAAGGCGTCAAGAAATCTGGATCTGAATTATAATGGTATTTTATTATGCTGCGAACAGGGAAGTATTAATGTAGTAATTAATGGAGCTTTTGTTTTACTCTCTGCATCAAAGAACTGGCAATTTGCAATTCCAAAGTTAGAGTTTTCACAGGATCTTGACAGGGACTTTTCTGTTGGCTTGGAGTTGCTGATAAAGCTCCTAAGGTGAAAACAAACTGTTGTATTCCTCTGCTTTCTAAAGGGTGCCACAAAGACTGGACACATGGTCCCACAGGACTCGCTAGATGTAAGATTCACACAGCCACTTGATCCTTGGCCCCTATAGATATAAAAACATGTAAGGAGGTTCTGATCCAGAGGAGCGGGGCCTCATGCTCCTGGGCTGAAGTCCTTACCCTACCTCTACAGGGATGGGGGACTCAGGCACCAACAATGAGATACTGGGTGATCTGAAAGTATGGGAGCTTGGCATCTCCACCTGCAGCAAAACCACAGGCCCACTTCAGAGCTGTCACCTGGAGTTCTTGGGAGAACTTGATGTTTGTTCCTTAAAATGTGTTTCCTGAAGTGTGGAGGTGGAAGGTGGTGAAGGATCGAACAGGGGTGCTGGAGTAGCCCCTCGCAGCAGAGTGAAAGACCTCTAAAGGTCTGCATTTGTGTTATTCTTGAGTAGAAAAGGATAGGACCACTCCATCTGTTTTCCTTGACATCAGAGATCACAAGTCAGGATTTCAGTTGTTCCTGGATAGGGTGTCCTTATAATTGATTGTCCAAACAGGGACCCTGAGAGTGAAGGGGGGAGCTAACCAGATGGGAAGCTCGGACTGTGCTCTAAAACCCAGATGTATGTTCACCCTGTACCTGGAGCTCCTGGGAAGGAGGACCAGTGGGCAGGAGCCACAAGGCTGTGTCTCAGTGGCTGCTCTGCCAAACTCGCCTTGAGACTGGTTAGAGGCAAGCATTGCATGAAGCCAAAGAGAAATTAGGCTGCCCTTCTGTGAATCAACACAGAGAGCTGGGATGAAGCAGGACCCAGAAGTGCTGTCAGGGCAGGCCACAGACTTCATCGCCAAGTGAGTGGCATACTTATAATCTCAGAACTTTGGGAGGCTGAGGCAGGAGGCTTGAGACCAGGAGGTTCAGGCTACAGTGAGCCATGATTGTGCCACTGCACACAGCGAGATCTATCTATAAAAGCAAAACAAAACTCTATATATGGTCAGACTAAGTTTCAATAATTGAAAGTAAGCAGAAAGTTGTATTTGCTCAGATTAAGGAATCCTAATACAGGATTTGACAGTATTGAGGAGTAGGAAGGCATTTTAAGGGTAACATCACACAGGTTAGAAAGATTTATACCACCAGTTTAGAATTAATAGGAAGATCTGAGTGTGACTTTTAAAGAGGTGTCCAAAGGAAGCCCACCAGCATCCCCAGACATTTTATAAGCTGTGGTTGGGACGTGTGCTTCCACTGGATGCATTGCACACACATGCCAAGAGAGCACCTCCCGAGTGCAGGAACATGTGGCACAGCTGGGGACTACATTTCCTGAAAGCCTTAGCAGCAGCTCACTTCCACTTCTGGACCGAACGTCTTCCCCTCGCACTCACTTTTGGTCTGCTCAGCCATGTGCTGTGCTGAGGTTTTGCTTCCTTCTGAGTGGTGCAGCGTGGGTGCAAGCTTTTCTGCGTGCCTTTCACCAGGCTTCCTCCATACAGGACCAAGTTATCCTCTTCCTGTGGCTGCCACCAGCCACCTGTGCTCCATGGCTGGTACATCCTGGACCAGGCTCCTCCTGCCTTCTGACCTTTGCCAGGTGTCAGGAGATTGCCATCTCCTATGTGACCCACTGGACAAAGTGGGGATAAGTTGAAACATATGAAATTGTCTAAGCAAGGAAACTCCAGGTCAACGTGTCTCCTTTTTCTGAAAAAATACGGCTTTTCCTTAAGTTTCTCCTCCTCCTGAAACAAGGTCATAAAGAACAGAGATGCCATCTCATCTTCCTGTCTCCTTTTAACCCCTCTCCCATCCTCTGGACCACAGGTCTTGTGCAGGTAGGCTAGAGGGAAAATAATGAAATCTTGAGTAGGGAGTTATACTCCCAATAAAAGTGGTCAAAGTAATTAGGCCTGAATTTCCCACAGAAAATACCTTAAGCTGGCTAAAATGTTGAAGAAAAAAAAAAAAAAAGAAAGAAAAGTATTCCTAAAAGCACAAAGAGCTAAGGAGAGTGAAGAATTGGGGATCAAACTTTAGGAGAAGCAAGAAACAATTTCTGATCCCAGCATTCAAATCTGCTTTTGCCTGGAGGCATTTTGCTGATGAAAGACATACATGTATGCCAGGTGTGGTGCCTCACACCTACAATCCCAGCATTTTGGGAGGCTGAGTTGGGCAGATTCCTTTGAGCTCAGGAGTTCGAGACCAGCTTGGGCAACATGGTGAAACCCTGTTTCTACAAAAAATACAAAAATTAGCTGGCATGGTGTCTCACATCTGTGGTCCCAGCTACTTGGCAGGCTAAGGTTGGAGAATTACTTGAGCCAAGGAAGCAGAGGTTGCAGTGAGCAGAGATTGTGCCACTGCATATGCCAGTGTGGGCCACAGAGTGAGACCCTGTCTCAAAAAAAAAAAAAAAGAGAAAAGAGACACTGTGAAACCCAACTGTGACAATGGTGGACTTAATAATGACTCCATAGTTGAACTAACACCCCAGATGAAGACATCTTCAGGAAAATATTGAACTGGAAAAAAAGCAAGCTATGGCTTAGACAACCTAGGACTACTGACACAGGATTTTTCTCAAGTCACTTTGCCTGTCAGGGACCTCTGTGGCCAGCAATGTTCCTGCCTGGGCCTCACTCAGCCCTGGACCTGCTGCAGGAGACGCCTCACCCACTCAGCCTACCATGCCGTGCCTGGCTTGTGCACTGGGATCTGCACTCAGCCTGTGACTGGAACAGGCATGCCTCAGCCTGCCTGTGTTACTGTTCATACCCATGTTTGGCAGTTCTCAAATTCTTGTCCTGCATCCAAGAAGGATGAGGTTACATTGACAATTGAAGGGTGAGGAAGGTGGAGAAGAATATTATTGAGCAACAGAACAGCTCTTAGTGGAGAAAGTGGAGAGGGGATGGGAGGGTAGTCCCCCACCCAAAGTCAGGTTGTCTCTCTGTATGACTGGGTCTGGGGCTTTTATGGGCTCAGAATGGAGAGTGTGTGCTGATTGGTTTGTGAGTATCCAAAAAAAGGCTAAAACAAAGGCACCACTCAAAAGTGGGCTTGACAGTGTAGAAAACCAATTAGGTAAGGGTAGGTATATGTAAAATAGGTGAAGGGTAGGGATCAATCAGAAGAAAGCATGCCAAATGGGAAGACAGGTTCTCAATCCAGTTTGTGTACTTACCCAGGATTTGTAGCTAGGCTTTAAACTGTCTTCAGCTTGAAGGTTGGGTTTCACTGTGGACCTGTTCCTGTCTGCCTAGGATTTGTCTGCCTCCTGCTGCTATCACTACAATCTGGGGGTAAGAGCAAAAGAAAACAGAGACTTCCAAGAAAGAATCCTGAGTGATGTCTGCCAGAATGGCTGAGTAAGGACCTCCAGAAGTTCTCTGCTCCATAAAAGCAATGGAAATACTGGAAAAACTGTAAGAATCCGATTTTTCAAAACTCTGGAAGTCTTGCAGCAAGCTGGGGAGCATTTATTCAAGAAAAATGGATGCATTTCATTAAGAACAGTGATCTTTGTAGCATTTTAACATGCTCTATTCCCATTGCCTTCTCTCAAGCTCCTCGGCATCCCTGAAAACCAACAGCCTGGCAACCACTGGAAGGAGCAGAATAGGTTTGAAGCTTCTTCAAAGCCCCATTCCCAGAGAATTGGCATTATTTGACCTGTATGGTGGTTTCCTGTAAGACTCTACTCACTAGACTTGTCTTTATTTGACCTGACTTGAGCCTGCCCAGTGCAAACAGCCTTTTCCCCAGGGATATCACTTGAAAATTATCAGGGCAATTGTTTAACATCATTGCTACTTGAGGCAGTGGGTAACAATGCAAACAATAGGCTAACCAAAAAACTTAAAAGGAAAAGCTGGGTAATAAGATGTCCATAAGGAGCTCTGAAAAGCTCCAGCATATTCCTGGAAGTCTAGAAGGCAATGCACATGCATAGGGCTGTGCAAGGGCTCCGGAAAGACCCAGAAAGTCACTAAGCTATCACTTATAGCTGACCTTGAGGCTCTATACAAGCAGGAAGCAACGCCTAAGGCAGGGTAGTAAACTGCCTAGCTGAGCGTGGAAGGTGTGCCCCTAAAGACACTAGAGCCCTTTGCTCTTTTGAAAAGACCAGGAGACTTGGTGGTTCTAGGCATTTAAGGAACTCTCTGTGTAATCATTAGCTGACCACTAGCTAACTGAGCAGAGATTTCAGGGGCCACATGACAAAAAACACAGAGTTTAAGAATTTGATCAGAAAAGTTACCAAATAAACAGCAGCAACAACAGCCAGCAACAAGAAACTCTAGGAAGGGGAGGGGAATCTGATTTCCAGAGTTGCCACTTTATAATATTTTAAGTGTTCAACAAAAAATTATAAGGCATGAAACACAACAGGAATGTATGGCACAGCCACAGGAGGAAAAAAGCAATCAATGGAAACTTCCTGAGGAAGCCTAGACAAGGCTTTAACTCAGCTCTTTTAAGTATGTTTAAAGGGCCAGGTGCGGTGGCTCATGCCTATAATCCCAGCATTTTGGGAGGCCGAGGCGGGTGGATCACCTGAGGTCAGGAGTTTGAGACCAGCATGGCCAACATAGTGAAACCCGTCTCTACTAAAAATACAAAAAAATTAGCTGGGCATGGTGGCGGGCAACTGTAATCCCAGCTACCTGGGAGGCTGAGGCAGGAGAATTGCTTGAACTCGGGAGGTGGAGGTTGTGGTGAGCTGAGATCACACCATTGCACTCCAGCCTGGGCAACAAGAGCAAAACTCTGTCTCAAAAAAATAAATACGTTTAAAGAACTAAAGGAAACCATGTCTAGAGAACTAAAGGAAAATATGAGAACAATGTTTCACCAAATAGAGACTATCAACAAAGAGGTAGAAATGATTTTGTAATGACCACACAGAAACTTGGGAATTGAAAAGTACAATAACTGAAATGAAAAATTCACTAGAGGGGTTCAGCAGCAGATTTGAGCAAGCAAAAGGCATATTCAGCAGACTTGAAGCTGCATCAATTAAGAGTTTCAGTCTGAGGAACAGGGTTTTAAAAGGAATGAAAAAAATAAACAGAGCCTCAGAGACCTGTGGGACACCATCAAGCATAGCAACATATGTGTAACAGAAGTCCCAGATGAAGGGAAGAAAGGGAAAGAAAGGGGAAGAAAGAATATTTGAGAAAATAATGGCCAAAAATTCCCAGATCAAAAAACATAAATCATATCCCAGAACCTCAAAAAACTCCAAGTGGGATAAGCTCTTAAGAGATCCACACCTAGACACATCATAATCAAATTAAATGATACACTGGAAAATACTGTTCAACACAAAGAAAACAGTAAAGCCATATCAAAAAGACATAAGACCCATAGATACAAATGGTCTATATCAAAATGGCAGATATCAACTCTACCTTATCAGTAAATACATCAAGTGTAAATGGATTAAGCATTTCAGTCAAAAGGAATAGATTGGGCCAGGTGCAGTGGCTCATGCCTGTAATCCCAACACTTTGGGAGACCAAAGCAGGCACATTCACTTAGGAGTTTGAGACCAGCCTGGCCAACATGGCAAAACCCCATCTCTATTAAAAATACAAAACCTAGCTGGGCGTGGTGTCAGGCATCTGTAATCCCAGCTACTCCGGAGGACTGCTGGCATAGATTGGCAGTATGGTTTTTCTTTGTTGTTTTGTTTTGTTTTGAGATGGAGTCTCACTCTGTCACCAGGCTGGAATGCAGTGGTGCAAATTTGGCTCACTGAAACGTCTGCCTCCCAGGTTCAAGCAATTCTTGTGCCTCAGCCTCCTAAGTAGCTGAGATTACAGGCACCCACAACCACACCTGGCTAATTTTTGTATTTTTAGTAGAGACAGGGTTTCGCCGTATTGGCCAGACTGGTTTCAAACTCTTGGCCTCAAGTGATCCACCTGTCTTGGCCTCCCAAAGTGCTTACGGCTTACAGCCGTGAGCCACTTCCCCCCACCAGCAGAATAGATTTAAAACCATGATTCGACTATATGCTACCTGCAAGAGACACAAATTCAAGGGTACAAACAAGTTGAAAGTAAAAGGATGGGAAGAAATTTATACTACACAAATAGAAACCAAGAGAGAGCTGTGGTTGACTATACCAATATCAGAAAAAAAATAGACTTTAAGAAAAAAATTGGGCTGGGTGTGGTGGCTCATGCCTGTAATCCCAACAATTTGGGAGGCCAGAGCAGGAGGATCTCTTGAGGTCAGGAGTTCCAGATCAGCCTGGGCAACACAGTGAGATCCCATCTCTTAAAAAAATGTTTTTAATTACTTGAGTGTGGTGATGTGTGCCTGTAGTCCCAGGTACTTGGGAGACTGAGTTGGGAAGAGTGTTTGAGCCCAGGAGTTTGAGGTTGCAATGAGCTATGATTGCACCACTGCACTTCAGCCTGGGCAACACAGCAAGATGCTGTCTCTAAAAAACAAAAGAAAACAAGCATATCCATACAGATCTGTACATGAATGTTCCTAGCAACATTTTTTGCAATAGGCAAAAACTGGAAACAACTCAAAGGTGCATCAGCAGATGAATGGATAAACAAATCATGATGTATCCATACAATGGAATACTACACAATAATAAGGAATGAACTATTAATACAACATGCATGAATTTTAAAATAATTATGCTGAGTGAAAGAAGACCCAAAAGGTTGCATACTACATGATTTCATCTGTACAAAATTCTAGAAAATGCACCTTTATTGACAAAAAGCCAATCAGCAGTTGCCTAGAGCCAGGAGCAGGAGAGAGAGATTGGCTGCAGAGGGACACAAGAAAATTCCTGGGGGTGACAGAAATGCTTGATAACTTGATTGTGGTGATTGCTCATGAGTATTCACATCTGTCAAACCTCACTGAATTGTATATACATATATTATTTTTTCTGAGGCAGAGTCTTGGCTGTGTCACCCAGGCTGGAGGGCAGTGGTGCAATCTCCGCTCACCACAACCTCCACCTCCTGGGTTCAAGTGATTCTTGTGCCTCAGCCTCCCCAGTAGCTAGGATTACAGGTGTGCACCACCATGCCCAGCTAATTTTTGTATAGTGCTGGGATTACAGGTGTTAGCTACCATGCCCAGCCTGAATTGTATATTTTATTTTATTTTATTTTTGAGATGGAGTTTCTCTCTTGTTGTCCAGACTGGAGTGCAGGGGCGCAATCTCAGCCCAGCAAGGAAGCTGGACAGAGAGAGAAATGGAGCACCCATTTGCCACTCCTCTTAGTGTCTGGCCCCCAAGGGTGCTCGCTAGTGCCCCCTCCTTCATTACTGTCCAAAGGTTGCCAGGTCACAGGCATTTCCTGCCCCAAAGATTCGACTCTGGGATGGGACTGGGGGTTGGAGGCAACTCCACTGACCCAAGGACTCAGCAACCCAACAGGACAATGGTGAGTTTCCCAAGAAGACTGCAGCTCTGGGGCCTTTCCATGGGACAAGCATGGCCTCCATGTTGGGGAGCCTGATGGGCCACAGCACTGTCTAAAGGGCGTGCCCTGCAGGACTCATTGAACCACCCTCCACCACTGAGGTCCTCATAGGGGCCAGCAGGAAACCAGGCAGTGACCTCTGTGTCCCAATCCGTTCATCAGCACCTGGAGATCAGGGAGCACAGAGAAAGAGGGGATAGAAGTAAAAAGCCGGAGTTGCCCAGCACTTTGGGAGGCAGAGGTGGGCAGATCACTTGAGGTCAGGAGTTTGAGAACCAGCCTGGCCACCCTGGTGAATCCCCATCTCTACTAAAAATAAAAAAATTAGCTGGATGTGGCTCAGCTACTCAAGAGGCTGAGACATGAGAATAGCTTGAACCTGGGAGGCAGAGGTTGCAGTGAGCCGAGATCGTACCACTGCACTCCAACCTGGGCAACAAAGTAAGTCTCTGTCTCAAAAAGAAAAAGAAAATCTGGAGTTGGTCAAAAGGAGACGGAGAGAGTGGGGAATCAAGAGGAGGAGCAAAAAGCTATGAAGAGAAAACAGGGGACAGATTTAGGAGTCGGGGGAGGGGTAGAGGAGGACAAGGGATGATGTAGGGGCAGAAAAATGCCCCAGGGGACCCCTTCTGGGAGCTCAAGGGTGCTTGGTTAAGGGGATCCTGCAGCTGTCGGGAGGGAAATTTTTGGTTCTTTTTCACTTCTATTCAATTTATAATTTCACCACACAAACAATTTTGGAGAGGGAAGCGGGATGGAAGAACCCATCCCTAACTTTGCTCAACCTATCTGGACAGGGCACCTGCCCACCCAACAGGACGTCTACGTGCTACCAGGTTCCTGGGACCTGTTACCTCAAGTAGAAATGTTGGGTGGACAATCCCATCCCCATGCCAGGCATCCTCTCCACTCATCCACCAGTCTCCTGCTGCTCTTTGTTTTTTTGAGACTGTCACTCTGTCGCCCAGGCTGGAGTGCGGTGGCATGATCTCAGCTCACTGCAACCTCCACTTCCTGGGTTCAAGTGATTCTCCCACCCCAGCCTCCTGAGTAGTGGGACTACAGACACACACCACCACACCCAGCCAATTTTTGTATTTTTAGTAGAGACAGGGTTTCACCATGTTGGCCAGGATGGTCTCAATCTCTTGACCTCGTGATCTGCCTGCCTCGGCCTCCCAAAGTGCTGGGATTACAAATGTGAGCCAATGTGCCCACCCCTAAATTCATTATTTAAACATCACTGTATTCTTAAGAGGTTTGGTTGTTGTGCAGTATGGTAGTTCTCAAAATTGAGCATTTATTGGAATCAGCTAGAGAGCTGGTTAAAACACAGACACCAAGCTGGATGTGATGGCGCATGCCTGAGATCCCAGCACTTTGGGAAGCCAAGGCATGATAATCTCTCGAAGCCAAGAGTTCGAGACCAGCCTGGACAACAAAGCAAGACCCCAGTCTCAGCAAAAAATAAATAAATACAATAAAAAATACAGGCTCCAGCCTATTTTCTGATCCAGCATGTCTGGGCTGGATGCTGAGCATGTGCAATTCTGAAAAGTTCCCACACAATGCTGATACTGCTGGCCCAGGGACCACATTTTGAGAACCACTGATACAGATAAGAAAAAAATGCAACTACTGGCTGGGCACACTGGCTCATGCCTGTAATCCCAGCACTATAGGAGGCTGAGGTAGGATTGAGGCCAGATGTTCAAGACCAGCCTGGGAAACATGGCGAAACCCTGTCTCTAAAAAAAAAAAAAAAAAAAAAAAAAAAAAAAATTAGCTGAGCCTGGTGGCATCTGGCTGTAGTCCCAGCTGCCCAGGAGGCTGAGGGGGGAGGATAGCCCTAAAGTTTGAGGCTGCATGGCACTGTGATCACACCACTGCACTTTAGCCTGGGCGACAGAGTGAGACTCCGTCTTAATAAAAACAAAACACACAACTACTTTTGTGGGATGCTGTGTTTTGCTGTTGTGTTGTTTTGGATCTAACACGCCCTCCAGTTTACTCAAAGTCTTAGCCAGTTTTTCCAGCCGTATCTTTTCCTCAAATATGTCCAGACAGTATTTCATGGAGGACGTAGATCAAAATATTAACAAGGATAAGATGAAAATGATGCCTTGTGCTTTTCATTTTTCTACACATTTTTCTGCATGTGTCTTGTATGACTATGTAAGGTATGTAAGTTAAAAATAAACATACAAATAAAAGTTTGCAGGGAGGCAGAGGCAGTGCCCTGCTGGTGGTGAGTGCAGTCACAGTAAGGCTGTAGACAGAACCCCCCCGGAAGGCTGCTTTTCCCTGGGGTTTCGCCCACCCAGGCCAGGACGGAGTGAGTCTCTGGTGATGGTTGGCAAGCCCAAGTCTGAGGCCTTCAAAGAAACAGGGTGCAGCAGTGGGCCTGAGAGGTACAGGAGAGAGGGGGTGGCCTAACAAGAGCTAGGTGAATGGACTTCCTCTGACCCGGGAGGGGACTGAGTACCTGGCGATACAACAGGGTGCTCTGCATGAGGCCAGAGGCTTGGAGTGGGAGGAGGTGGTTGCAAGTGGTAGCTAACTGGCATTCTCTGAAAGTCAGATTGAACCACCAGATTCTGTTTATTACGAGGAGGACTTTTAATACAGTTTTTTAAAGCTACCCCTTAATTTCTCAGGAGAATGGCAGCTCCGTCTTTTGTCATCAAAATAAATATTCAGCCAAGCGTTAAATTAGGACTTACCGGTGTGTTACTTCTGCCGGTGGATTGCAGTAAAAGGGTTTATTCACTTCAGCTGTCACTTCTCCTCTCTTGGAGAAGTAGTCAGCTGTTCACATTTACTTTTATTTCTAAATGATCTTAAACCATTCCATTCTCCACATTAAGGATCTTATTTTCAGTAACACATTTGTAATTACATTAGATTTGCTAGTTGTAGTTTTCATTTTTCAATTCAATAGTATTGGTTGTCGTCTTTCTCTCTCCCTGCACACTGAGGTCTTAGTTCAGGGTCTTGCACTTAGTAGGTGCTCAATAAACATTTATAAACAGAATAAACAGACAATCCCAATGTTGCTCAATACTTTTCCAGTCAATACTCCTTGCTCTCTGAGTGACCTGGGACAAATTTCTTTCTTTTTTTTAGAGACAAGATCTCACTCTTGTCACCCAGGCTGGCGTGCAGTGGCATAATCACAGCTCACTGCAGCCTTGACCTCCCCAGGCTCAAGTGATTCTCATAGCTCAGCCTCCCAAGTAGCTGGGACTACAGGCACTGCCACCACTCCTGGCTAATTTTTTATTTTTTATAGAGATGGAGGGGAGGGGGCAGTCTCACTATATTGCCCAGGTTGGTCTCGAACTCCTGGGCTCAAGCCATCCTCCTGCCTCAGCCCCCTGAATAGCTAGAACTATAGATGTGAGCCAATATGTCCCGCAAATTTCTTAAGCTCTCTGTACTTAAGTTTTCTCAACTGTAAAATGGCCATATTAATAGAACCTACCCTGTAGGGCTGTTGTAGATTAAATGAGTTAATATGTTGCACTATGTGTGGCCCATGGTCAGCACTATAGATGTGTCCTGCTATTATTTTGTTATCGTCATCACAGAAACACGTGCACTGTGGTGGGCCATGCATTGGACCTGGAATCAGAAGGTGCAACTCTAGGCCTGGTTCGGTGGCTCACGCCTGTAATCCCAACACTTTGGGAGGCCAAGGCGGGTGGATCACCTGAGGTCAGGAGTTTGAGACCAGCCTGGCCAACATGGTCTCTACTAAAAATACAAAATTAACCAGGCATAGTGGTGTGCTCCTATAATCCCAGCTATTCGGGAGGCTGAGGCAGGAGAATTGCTTGAACCCAGGGGCAGAGGTTGTAGCAAACACCACTGCACTCCAGCCTGGGCAAAGTGAGACTCTGTCTCCAAAAAAAAACAGAAGGTGCAACTCTAGCTGTGCAGTCTTTGCTGGTTAAAACACAGACCCCAGGCCAGGTGAGGTGGCTCACACTTGGGATCCCACCACTTTGTGAAGTCGTGGGAGGAGGATCGCTTGAGGCCAGGAGTTCCAGACTAGCCTGAGCATTGCCTTTCTGAGCCTGAGTTTGTCTGTAAAATTGGGGCTACCATAATCTCACCTGTTAAAGCTGATGTGAGGATTAAGTGAGTTAATAGCTATAGAGCACCTGCACCTGCTCAGCTCATAGTAGTTGCTTTTTACAATGTGCTAACCCAAGGCGATCGTAGGGGCGCTGGCTGCCCGGAGCTCTCCCGGAAGCCTCCAGGAGCGAGGGCTGCAGGACCCCTCCCACCTCCCTACAAGGCGCCGCGCGCTTGCCTGGTGGCCACCGGGGGGCGGTAACGCACCGCGAAGGGCGCCCAGGACTACGGAGCTCGGAGCTGCCTGGCCGCGCGGAGCCTGCAAGAGGTGAGCTTGTCCGGCTTCCTCTCCTTTTCTTCCTTCTTTTCTCCCTTTCCTCCTTTAAACGGTGCTGGGATTTCTCCTTCTCTGATGAGATACCTGCTCTCCGCGGCGTCCATCCACAGGTCCCGCACGCCAGAGGAATAGATTTGGGGCACCCGGCAACAGAAGGGATCGGGGCCAGCGTCAGAAACAGAGACCTGGCCGGGCGCGGTGGCTCACGCCTGTAATCCTAACACTTTGGGAGGTCGAAGTGGGTGGATCACCTGAGGTCAGGAGTTCAAGACCAGCCCGGCTAACGTGGCGAAACCCCGTCTTTACCAAAAATACAAAAATTAGCCGGGTGTGATGGTGGGTGCCCATAATCCCAGCTACTCAGGAGGCTGAGGCAGGAGAATCGCCACTTCACTCCAGCCTGGGCAAAAGAGCAAAACTCCATTTCTAAATAAATAAATAAAATAACAAGACCTGCAAATCTACACATCCAAGGCATCGGTGGAGGATGCAGGAGCAGCCAGCATCTCCACGAGCAAAGCGTTCGTTTTTCCACGCAACTAATTATTTTGAAAAATTTCATACTCACGGAAATGCTTTAAAATCTCACAATCAACAGACATCCTTATTTCTTCCATTTGGATTCACAAATTGTCAACACATTTTGCACACACATTTCATTTTTATTTTTATTTTCTTGGCTGAACCATTTGGACTTGCAGACATCCTGACACTTCACCCCTGGATACTTAAGCCTGTATCTCCATAGGCAGCTGCAAAGCCATTATCACACCTAAAAAGCTCACTGTTAATATAATGCTATTATCTCACCTATACATACCCAAATGTCCCCAGTTGTCTCATTCATATCCTGCATAGCTGTGGTTTTATTTGTGATCCAGGATCTGATAAATGTTCACATCATTTTTTCTTTCATGACATTTTTAAAGTCCAGGCAGTTGTCTTGTAGAAGGTCCCATAATCTGAATTTGTGCTGTTTATTATTTGTGGTTATATTCAGGCAAGTCGCTTTTGGTAACAATATTGCATAGGTCTTGCTATCTATTTCCCACTATATGATATCAGAAGGCCCATTGTGTAGGTTTGTACTATTTTGTGACACTAAGTTTGATCACTGGGTTATCAGTCACAATCCTTCCTTCTGTCCAACCACCGCCCCCTCCCAAAAAAAAACTAAATCTGACATCACAAGAAGCAACCAGCTATATCCAAGATGTAGGACAAATAGCCCAACAAACCCAGGGTCACCCAGGCCTCCCTGCTGCCTTTCAAAAAACCTGAGCACGTTCCTGGCACAGGAACTTTGGACTTGCTATTCCTGACACCTGGAATGTGCTTACCCATGAAGAGCATGGTTTCCTCCTTCACCTTCAAGTCTTTTCTTAAATATCAGCTTTTCAGCAAGACCTTCATTAACTAGCCTAGCCCCCAATATGGTTTGGCTGTGTCCCCACCCAAATCTCATCTTGAATTGTTATGTGTTACGGCAGGGAACCGGTGGGAGATAATTGAATCATGGGGGCAGTTTCCCCCGTACTGTTCTTGTGATAGTGAATAATTCTCATGAGATCTGATGGTTTTATAAGAGGTTTCCCTTTTTGCTTGGCTTTCATTCTCCCTCTTGCCTGCCACCATGTAAGACGTGCGTTTCATCTTCCACCGTGAGTGTGAGGCTTCCCCAGCCACGTGGAACTGTGATTCCATGAAACCTCTTTTTCTTTATAAATTACCCTGACTCGGGTATATGTTTATCAGCATCGTGAAAACAGACTAATATACCCCCTTACCCTGCTCTACTTTTTCCCCATTGCAATTATCACCTTCTGACATGTCATATAATTGACTTACTATATTTGCTGTCTGTCTCCCTCTTGTAGTATGCAAACCCTG
Source organism: Cacajao melanocephalus (assembly GCA_963573385.1). Classification (NCBI taxonomy): domain Eukaryota; kingdom Metazoa; phylum Chordata; class Mammalia; order Primates; family Pitheciidae; genus Cacajao; species Cacajao melanocephalus. The sequence continues at coordinate 50,642 of CAUYLG010043508.1, forward strand.
TCAGCGTAGGGATTTTCTCTGTTGTATTCACTGCTATATTCACTTACAGAATTGCTTTTCACTGGGCTGGCCCCTTCCCCACTTTCAGGTCTCAGTTCAAATGCAAGTCTTCCCTGACAACCCCTTATAACACAACAACTTTCTATTTGTTTACTGTATTTTCGTGTATCTTATTTACTCTTTGTTTACTGTCTAATGTCTTTGTATTTTTTGTTTGTTTGTTTGTTTTGAGACTGGGTCTCTGTCACCCAGTCAGGAGTGCAGTGATGTAGTCATGGCTTACTACAGCCTCCACTTCCCAGGCTCAAGTGATCCTCCCACATCAGCCTCCCAAGTAGCTGGGTCTACAGGCATGAGACACCAAGCCTGGGCTGCCTAATATCTTATCTCACTGTTCCCACTCCTCATGAAGACAAGGGCTTTGCCTGCTTTGTTCTCTGCTATATCCTCAGTACTAGCATATAGTAAGTGCTCAATAGGAATTTGCTGAATGAATGAATGACTTCACAGGGATATGTAACAGTTAAAAACATGCCATTCAATTCACTTCTCTGGGCCTCTTGATATAACAGTTCAGTTCCCACCTGGCAGAGTTGATGAGGATTAAGAGTTAAGCGAAAGAAGTGATGAAGCCTAGAGTCATAGCATATATTAATATTTTTAAAGAGAGTTTTGATTCTCCCACTAACAGGCGAGACCTGGGGGCATTCACAGGGCTCTGTGATCTGAGAGCCCTTTGTCTCCAGAAAGGGCAGAAGGCTGGCAGGAGGGGTGAGCAATCCACCAGCCCTGTCATTTTGGGTAATAACTGAACATTTTCTTTTTCTTTTTTTTTTCTCTTGAGATGGAGTCTCACTTTGTCACCCAGGCTGGAGTGCAGTGGTGAGATCTCAGCTTACTGTAGCCTTTGCCTCCCAGGTTCAAGCAATTCTCCTGCCTCAGCCTCCTGAGTATCTGGGATTACAGGTGCCCACCACCATGCCTGGCTATTTTTTGTATTTTTAATAGAGATGTTGGCCAGGATAGTCTTTTTTTTTTTTTTTTGAGAGAAAAGAAGAAAGAAAGAGTGAAAGAAAGAAAAAAAATGAAAGAGAGAAAGAAAGAGGAAGAGAAAGAGGGAGAGAGAACGGGATTCTTGTTCTATTGCCCAGGCTAGAATGCAGTCTAAAAATGGGTTGATGGCTGCCTTCTCATT
>CAUYLG010043510.1:0-28940 GCA_963573385.1 Cacajao melanocephalus
TTTAGTGGTGTGGTGATAAGATGTGGGACAGGGGAGCATGCCACACCCTGTGATTAGGCCCCAGCGTTGTGGGGAGCCTGTGCCCCCTGACTGAACTTCACAATGCTTCTCAGGCTGTTCCCCACCCTCCACACCCAATTGTTTAGGTGGGAAAGGACAGGATGGCTGCAGGGGGACTGAAGGTGGGTATTTCCCTTCACTGAAGTCAGTTAGGCTCTGAAGGGTTAAATTGTTTCTTGTGGTAGGGGAGGGCTGGGTCTCCCTCTGTTGCCCCATCTGGAGTGCAGTGGTGCCATCACAGCTTACTGCAGCCTTGAACTCCCAGGCTCAAGCCATCCTCCCCCCTTAGGCCCCCAAGCAGCTGGGACGACAGGCATGCACCACCACACCCAGCTAACCAAACAGTTTTTATAGAGACGGAATCTCAGTTTGTTGCCCAGGCTGGTCTCAAACTTCTGGTTTTAAGCAATCCTCCCACCTTGGCCTCCCAAAGTGCTGGGGTAGTGGCAGGAACCTAACAGTTGCTCCTCAGAGAAGATCTTGTTAAGAGCAGAATGCTTATATTTATTTCAAAATGTTTCTTCTCCCCCACACCCAGCACACACAAATCTGGGATTTTTTTTTTTCTCAGATATTTACTGTGAGAACCTAGCTGAGCTCCAGCAGGTAAAATTCATGAAAGTTTAGGGACCCCCAGTAACTGGGTCCCCCTGGAGTTTTCATCTCAGACTTGTCCACGCTGAGCCTGCAGCAGGTCAATTACAATTCCAGTTTCCTTGCCTGGCTCAGGTTCCCAGAAGATTTCAGCTACTAAGTTTCTGTTGCAGTAAATTGTGGCTGTCTGTATTCACCTGTCTTCTCTTCAATCTGGAGAGGGCAGTGAGTGGTCCTGCATCCTCACATCTCCTACAAATCTATTTTAGTAGAGTTGTTGTTCTTGATCTACCTTTCAGGAGTGGAGATTTCTAAGCTTCTTACATGCCAGACTAGAATCCAGAGTGCAATTTTTTTTCTTTTTTGAGGCAGAATCTCACTGCGATGCTCAGGCTGTAGTGCAACAGTGTTATCTCAGCTCACTGCAATCTCCGCCTCCCAGGTTCAAGTGATTCTCCTGCCTCAGCCTCCCAAGTAGCTGGGACTACAAACATGCCACCATGCCCAGCTAATTGTCGTATTTTTTTAGTAGAGACAAGGTTTCATCATGTTGGCCAGGATGGTCTGGATCTCTTGACCTTGTGATCTGCCTGCCTTGGCCTCCCAAAGTGCTGAGATTACAGGCGTGAACTGAGATGAACCAAACTAACTCCATCTTAGGTATGAGCCTGACTGACTCCATCTTGGCTTCTCCCCCCTGCCGCCATTTCTCCCTTGAGTGTATACCTGGGCCACACTGTGCTGGGTCGTGTTGTGCTTAGAACTATAGAAACATATAACCGTTGTAAGCATATCCTGCTTGACAAGCCCACTTGCTGTTGTGGATACCCCCTTGATTGATTATATGGAAGGTACTGAATGCCCCCGCATTGGTAACCAGCAATCATGGGAACTGCCTGTATATACCCTCTTTAGTTAATCAACAGTCATGGGAGCCTCCTGCCTCCAAGTTATCAGCCTCCTCCCCTAACTTGCTTATTCTGCTTCTGTAAAATTCCACTTTGCCCCCTTACCCTGAGCAACATATAAAAGGAAATCAAACGCCTTCCTCAGTGCCGAGAGATTTTGAGTGTGAAACAACTCTCAGTTGCCAGCAATAAAGGACTCACAATCAGATCTCAGAGTGTGGTGCTTTCCTAACAACTCGATCCGATATGACAGAACCATCAGGCCTGGCCTTTAGTTTGAATATTTTAGTCACAGACTTTTTTTTTTTTTTTGAGACTGAGTCTTTCTCTGTCACCCAACCTGGAGTGCAGTGGCACAATCTCGGCTCACTGCAACCTCCACCCCCCAGGTTCAAGTAATTCTCCTGCCTCAGCCTCCCGAATAGCGGGGATTACAGACAACCACCACCACACCTGGCTAATTTTTGTACTTTTAGTAGAGACAAGGTTTTGTCATGTTGGCCAGGCTGGTCTCAAACTCTGGCCTCAAATGATCCTCCTGCCTCATCCTCTCAAAGTTCTGGGGTGACAGGTACAAGCTGCTGTACCTGGTTGACTTTCTATTTATTTCTTTTTCACATATGCTACATAATTTATAGCTCTTCCAGTTCCTTGCTGAATTTTTTTCAATTTTGGCATTTAATTTCTTGATCATAATAATTATAATTTGTTTTATAGTCTGGAATTCTTCTGGCTCTATTTCTATTGATTGTTATTTCTGATGATTTTAGCTCGAGGAATCTTGCTTCCTGGTGTGTCTGTTTATTTTTGTATGTTAAATATTGTGTTTCTGAAATTATTTGTAGAAGTAATTTGAAATAGAGTGATTTTTCTCATTCACCAAAGAGAGTTTTCTTTTTGTATTTGTTTTGTTTTGTTTGATTTTGAGATGGAGTCTTCATTCTGTCACCCAGGCTGGAGTGTAGTGGTGCAATCTTGGTTCACTGCAACCTCCAACTCCCAGGTTCAAGCGATTCTCCTGACTCAGTTAATGTTCCTATTTTTAGTAGAGATGGGGTTTCATCATGTTGGCCAGGCTGGTCTCAAACTCCTGACCTCAAGTGATCCTCCCACTTCAGCCTCCCAAAGTGCTGAGATTACAGTCATCAGCCATCGTGCCTGGCCAAAGATAATTTTCTATTGCTTTTGCCAGGTGCCTGGAGGGATTAGCAAACTGAGATCATCTTAGTTCATACTTAGGGCATGATGTTTTTCCAGGAACCTGGATTCAGGTAAGGACTGGTTTACTTTCAGTTCACCTTTACTTCTGAAATGCAGTCCTTTGGGGGCTGAGTCAAGTGTGGGAGGTGGCTCATCACCCCTACTCTTGATAGGTCCCAGACTTCAATGTTTATCTCCAGCCATGCGAAGCCACCAAAAGTGAGCTTAGCGTCTCAGCCACTCTTCAATTGGCAAAAGCTTCCAGGGCAACTGCAGCCTCAAGTATCTGGGTCACCTCTTGGGAATCCTGTTCTCTCTCAGACCTCAACGTGGTAATTCTTCACTATTTTGTTACCTCTGTGATGCTTGTTTTTGAAATGGAATTTTGCTTTTGTTACCCAGGCTGGAGTGCAATGGCACAATCTCAGCTCACTGCAGCCTCTGCCTCCTGGGTTCAAGTGATTCTCCTGTCTCAGCCTCCCGAATAGTTGGAATTACAGGCACCTGCCACCATGCCTGGCTAATTTTTGTATTTTTAGTACAGATGGGGTTTTACCATGTTGGCCAGGCTGGTCTAGAACTCCTGACCTCAGGTGATCCTCCCACTTTGGCCTCCCAAACATGTGCCACCAAGCCTGGCTTTTTTTTTTTTTCCCAAAAAAAAAAAACCACAGAGAAAAAGAAATGGTGGTAGAGCCAATTCCTAAAGAGTTGGTTATATAAAGAAATGCAAAATAGGCCAGGTGTGGTGGTTCATGCCTGTAATCCCAGCTACTCAGGAGGCTGAGGCAGGAGAATCGCTTGAACCTGGGAGGCTCGGAGGTTGCAGTGAGCCAAGATCACACCACTGCACTCCAGCCTAGGTGATAGAATGAGTCTCTGTCTCAAAAAGAAAAAAAAAAAAGCAAAATAAGAAGGCTACTGAACATCCAATCCCTTGGTTATTGTTATCGTCTATAGCCAGAATGAAAGGAAAGCTGGGCCAACCTCAGACGTCAGTCTGTCTGAACTCAGGCCACTAGCACCAAGGCCACCCACAGAGGGAAACATTATGCCAGGACAACAGGGAGACCTCTGATCACCAAGAAAGTAGTCATGATAGAGGGGAGAGACCAGGGGGTATGGTGTGAAGGAGTTGCATTATTTTGTGGATTGGTATTATCAGCTTCCTACCGAGCCTTACTGAAGTGGATTGTGAGAGTAACTAATTTAGAAGCAACAGTTTTGGTCTTAAATGCTGCAGAGTGAAAGAGCATGTTAGGGTTAATATAGGACCCAGGGCTGGCTCAGGATGGAAGAATCACTGATGGCTGTAAATGACCCAGACACCCAGGAGGTTCTTCCTGAGAAACAGCCAGCCTGCGGGACTGGATGAAGGCTGCTGTAAGATCTGTTTACTCTGAGAAGGATGGTCCGGTCTCCCACTATCAATGGCCAGATGAAGCAACTGATATGTTTTGTATGCAAGACATGTGGGACTGGCTTTCTGATAATCAGGACATTCACACACTGACAATGCCCATAACCAGGTCATGGTAAATTCAGTTATTAAGGGCACCCCTTTAGTGGGATTTCCCAACATAAACTTACTGCTGCAGTCAGGCAACGGTCCAAGAAGCCTTATCAAATTTGCTGGGTCAGCTTCCCCTCATGGGTCTTACAGATGCCAATGAAAATATTAGCTTAATGAGGATGGGAAAGGCAAAAGAGAATCACAGGATTCCTCCTATCAAAGTGAACATTTTTAAACCATTATTAAGAAATAAGGTGAATAACCAGCTGGGCAAAGTGGTTCAAGCCTCTAATCCCAGCACTTTGGGAGGTTGAGGTGGGTGGATCACCTGAGGTTGGGAGTTCAAGACCAGCCTGGGCAACATGGTGAAATCTCGTCTCTACTAAACATACAGAATTAGCCAGGCATGGTGGCACACACCTGTGATCCCAGCTACTCGGGAGGCTGAGGCAGGAGAACTGCTTGAACCCAGGAAGCAGAGGTTGCAGTGAGCTGAGATCACACCATTGCACTCCAGCCTGAGCAATAAGAGTGAAACTCTGTCTCAAAAAAAAAAAAAAAATTTAGCTGGGCACAGCGGCACATGCCTGTAGTCCCAGCCACTCAGGAGGCCGAGGCAGGAGAATTGCTTGAACCTGGGAGGCCGAGTGAGCTGAGATCACGCCGCTGCACTCCAGCTTGGGCAACAGAGTGAGACTTCGTCTCAAAAAAAAAAAAAAAGAAAAAGAAAATTCCCTGTATAGCTAGTATGGATCCAAAAACAAAAAAAGAGAGAGAGAATGATGGGCAAGTACAAGCAGTGAGTGCACTCCATAGATAACCCTGGGACAGTCACTGCCAGCCAAGCAACTCTGTTCCACAGGCAAACTGCAATCATACCAATAAGGCCCAAGTCCAACCATCACAAGTCCAACAATTAGATCCCAGAATGCTCCTGGCAAAAGAAAAAACAAAATCAATGTTTAGAAGAAAAGCTCATCCAAGCATGTTCTGTAATTATCATCCCGTCTGTTTTCTCAGTTAAGGACCAACGAATGGCTAACATTCAGCACAAAGTTACCAAGGCAGAAAAATGTGCAAATGTGAATGTTTATTAGTGGGGGCGGTGTTGGCTCCCCATGGTTCTGAAACACCATTGTTCGTTCTCTCATTCCAGGACACTACTGTCTACACAGAGCCAAATTGAACTCTTCCTTTACTATATGGTATCCATATGTACATATGTGTATATGTATATATGTACACACACACACATATTCCTGTGATTTATATTGAATTATACAATTTTCAGAGCTGCTATTAGGTAGTTTTGAGAGTTCTATTAAGCTCTTGACAATCGAAAGCATTTTCCCTGGAAAACTTAATGGGAGTAGAAACCTGTGTCCCTGTTCCCTTCCTCAAGATGTTATGCTTTAGGAAAAGAGTACTGGATGGAGATTAAGAGTATGAGCTTTGAATGAAAGAAGACCTGAGTCCGAATTGAAAAACACTACTTAAAAATATTAAAATGCTGGGCTCTGTGGCTCACGTCTGTAATCCTAGCACTTTGGGAGGCCGAAGCGGGTGGATCATGAGGTCGGGAGATCAAGACCATCCTAGCCAACATGGTGAAACTCCGTCTCTACTAAAACTACAAAAATTAGTTGGGTGTGGTGGCGAGCACCTGTAATTCCAGCTGGGCTGAGGCAAGAGAATCACTTGAACCCAGGAGGCGGAGACTGAAGTGAGCCAAAATTGTGCCACTGCACTTCAGCCTGGCGACAGAGCAAGACTCCGTCTCAAATAATAATAATAATAATAATAATAATAATAATAATATTAACTAACATGTGAAAAGCACATAGATACTATCCTCTCCGTACCTATTCCTTATCTGCAATTCATAATAACAAGGCTAGCACCTAGGACCAATTATGGGGTTAAGTGGACATGGTCCCCAATAATCATTAACATATTTTGAACCATTACTAGTGTGGTAGGTATTCTTCTAAGCATTTCACACATTTTTATCTCATTTACTCCTCAAAGCAATCCTATAAAGTAGGTACTATAATTATCTTCATTTTACAGACACTCAAGTTATTTGCTTAAGATCACAATACTATTAGGTAGTATAGCCATGATTGGACCCCGGCAGTCTGTTTCCCAGACTTGTGTTCCTTGGCAGTGGGCTATATATGCACGTAATATTTTGTAAGAAAATATGAAGACTGTAGTATGAATGTGCATTATCTCTCTCGCTCTTTTTTTTTTCTGAAATGGAGTCTAGCTCTGTTGCCCCCAGGCTGGACTGCAGTGGCACAATCTCCACTCACTGCAACCTCTGCCTCCCAAGTTCAAGCGATTCTCCTGTTTCAGCCTCCCAAGTCGCTGGGATTACAGGCACCCACCGCCACGCCCAGCTAGTTTTTGTATTTTTAGTAGAGATGGGGTTTCGCTGTGTTGGTCAGGCTGGTCTTGATCTCCTGACCTCGTGATCCGCCCACCTCAGCCTCCCAAAGTGCTGGAATCGATTACAAGCATGAGCCACCACACCTGGCCACATTATATCTCATACTTCAGTAAGGATCAGGAATTGTGGCTGACCTCAACTAAAATTGAGATGGGCTATGATTTTCATAAATAGGGAGAAAGAATGCATTTTAATAGCCCAGTAAGTTAAAGGTTTTTTTTTTCTTACTCCAAATAGCCTAGTAGGAAGACAAAATGATTTAAATATTAAACAAAAGCAGTATAGATAGGCACCTTCGTTGCGCTTTAGTTTTCTAATTTTTTTTTTAAGACGGAGTCTCACTCTTGTTGCACAGGCTAGAGTGCAGTGGCGCAATCTTGGCACACTGCAACCTCCGCCTCCTGGGTTCAAGCAATTCTCCTGCCACAGCCTCCCGAGTAGCTGGCATTACAGGCACTCACCACCATACCTGGCTAACTTTTTGTATTTTTAGTAGAAATGGGGTTTCACCATGTTGACCAGGCTGGTCTCTAACTCCTGACCTTGTGATCTGCCCACTTTGATCTCCCAAAGTGCTGGGATTACAGTCATGAGCCACCACCCCCAGCCCATTTGTTGGTTTTCTAAACAAAAATCTGTCTCCATGGCCTCACATGAGCCCATGCCATGCTTAATGGTGATGTTAGTAAAATGCTGAGAAAGCAACTGCCTATCTATAGTCATAATAGCTTCAGCTATAAGATTGTATCTATTCATAAAAACAGTTCAAATGTCAGAAATTAATAATTATCTAATGCAATGCATATGGTATATCAATTGGAAATAAACAATACAGTGTATCTATTAACCAGTAATTATTTTTATGATAAAGTAAGCAGACTTCCTTTTTTTTTGTTTTGTTTTGTTTTGTAGCTTGCAGGAAGCTAAGTCAGTTTGCACAGGTTAGAATTAAAGACCCTCTATTCCAAAATGCTGAGTAAACTGGCAAGAAATGCTAATGTATACATTTTACTCCTTGAGTACCCTGGATCGTAGAAAGGATTAATTAAGATATTAGTAAGTGATTTTAAAAAAAAAGCCTGGCAGAGGCTTCTGCGGTTCAGGGAACATGACTTATTCTCTCTTTTTTTTTTTTTGAGTCAGAGTCTCACTCTTGTTGCCTAGGCTGGAGTGCAATGGCATGATTTTGGCTCACTCCGACCTCCGCCTCCTGGGTTCAAGCAATTCTCCTGCCTCAGCCTCCCGAGTAGCTGGTATGACAGGCATGTGCCATCATGCCCGGCTCATTTTTGTAGTTTTAGTAGAGACAGGGTTTCACCATGTTGGCCAGGCTGGTCTCAAACTCCTGACCTCAGGTGGTCCACCCACCTCAGCCTCCCAAACTAGGGATTACAGGCATGAGCCACCACACCTGGCCTACAAAAATTTTTTTAAATAGCTGGGCACAGGGCTGGGCATGGTGGTTCATGCCTGTAGTCCCAGCACTTTGGGAGACTGAGGCAGGTGGATCACAAGGTCAGGAGTTCAAGACCAGCCTGGCCAAGATGGTGAAACCCTGTCTCTACTAAAAATACAAAAATTAGCCAGGTGTGGTGATGGGCACCTGTAATCCCAGCTATTCGGGAGGCTGAGGCAGAGAACTGCTTGAACCCGCGTGGCGGAGGGTGCAGTGAGCCAAAATGGCGTCACTGCATTCCAGCCTGAGTAACAGAGCAAGACTCCATCTCAAAAAAAAAAGAAACAAAAAGAACTTCTTTTTATTAAAGCAATGCATGTTCATAACTTAAAAAATTAAATGCTTTTATAAGATTTAAAACAACAAAATAACACTTTTCTTTTTCACCTCTCCCTACCTTTGATTCATATTCCCTAGTGGTAAACATTTTCAATTTTTAAAAAATTTTGCTCTGGTAGTCATCTCATAAATTTAACATGTATCTTCTATTTCCTTTGTTTTTAAAAAATTATACATTGTTTACCAGCTCCTAATATGATAAATAATTTCCTTTTTTTTCTTTTTCTCTTCCTCAAAACAAAATGCCTATCTTTTTTTCCTCTCCTTGCATTATAATTCTATCACAATTTTTGGCTAAATCAACATTCTATATTTTATTATGATAATTTGTGAATATTGTTTACTGATGGACCATAAAGTTGAAAGAAAGAAGCTTCCTACGGACAGTCATATACCCACAATCTGGACTCAATGATTAATGAGTCCAAATTGCTATAATTTTGCTATAATCGCTTTGTAACATCTATTTATCTGTCACTTCATTTTAGTTTTTAAATCACTTCAAAATGAGTTGCACCTGGGAGTCATTTGACCCCTAAATACTTTAGGATGTAAATCAACTATAGCTATTATTTGTTTGTGGTTATTCTTTTCATATAAAATTTACATACTATAAAATCACTGATCTGCACCATTCTATGAGTTTTGACCTGGGGTTGGCAAACTCTCTGAAGGACTAGATAGCAAATATTTTTGACTTTGCAGGTGATACAGTCTCTGAAGAAACTTAATGAGAACATAATTGGTCTCAGCTCTGCTGTTGTAGGCAGATAGTAGTCAGAGATGGTACTTAAATTAATAGGTATGGCTGTGTTCCAATATATATATATTTTTGACCAAAACAGGTGGTGGGTCGTATTTGGCCTACAGGATGTATGATGTGGTTTGTCCAACCTCTGTCAGTTATTAATACATACATCTGTGTAATCTAAAGTTTTGTCAAGATATAGAATGTTACTGTCAGCCTGGGAAGTTTTCTCATGCTTTTTTGTAATTAATCTCTGCCTCCATGTCTTAGAGGCAACTACTGTTTTGTTTCCTTTTCATCTGAGATTAGTTTTGCTTCTACTTGATTTTCATATAAATGGAATCATGCAAGATGTACTTTTCAGTAAAACTTTTTTTACTTAGCGTAATCTTGAGATTCATTCAGATTGTTACCTATACCAGTGATTTGTTGCTTTTTTGTTGCTGGGTAGTATTCTATCGTATGACTTTGCCTCACTTCCATTTTCCTGTTGATGATTACCTGGGCTATTTCTAGTTTTTTGTTTTTGTTTTTTTGAGACAGGATGTTGCTCTGTGGCCCAGACAGCCAAGACAGGAATACAGTGGCATAACAATGGCTCATTGCAGCCTTGACCTCCTGGCTCAAGCAATCCTTGCAGCTCAGCCTCCAGAGAAGCTGACACTACAGGCCTAGACCACCAGCTTGGTTAATTTTTGTTTGTTTGTTTTTTGTAGGGATGGAGTCTCACTTTATTTTCCAGGCTGGTCTTGAACTCCTGAGCTGAAGTGATCCTCCCTCCTTAGCCTCCCAAAGTATTGAGATTTTAGGTGTGCGCCACCATGCCTGGCCTACTTCTTTCTAGCTTTTTACTATAATAAGTAGTTTGACTATTGCAAACATTCTTCTGCAAGTCTTTTTGTGGACATATGTTTTCATTTCCCTTGTCTCTGGTTTGATAACCACGGCTAGGATAGGCTTGTCTAAACTTTTCTGTGCACGGTCATCACCTAGGGAATATAGTCAATGCAGATTCCCAAGCCTCACCCCAGGAAAGGTTGAATGGTGGGTTTAGGATCATGCCTAGGAATGTGCATTTTTGCTAAATGCTGCCAGTGATCTGAGCAAAGTGGTGGCCTAGAAATACTTCAGTCCTGCCCTGTAAGGAAGAGCACTGTGGGGGAGGGGAGGACAGCCCCTTGGTCTGGAGAAGATGGGTTGTGGTGACGCAGTGTGTGGCACATAGTAGGTACTCAGCAAGTAGCATACAATGGAAATATATTATGCATGCATGTGTATATGTGCATGAATGAAAAATCATAAATATTTAGTGTCTCTATGTGTGTGTGTACCTATATCTCATGTGGGTGTGAAAGAGACAGATGTGACTTAGAATAAAAAAAGAGGAAATGAACCGAGTCTGGCAAGCAGACATTGGAAGGCTCAACCATGAAACATCAATGCTTTACTTAGTTGGAAAGCTCATCCTGGCTGACTTGGGCTGTGCTGAGAAGCAACAGAGAGGGCAGACACTGCTGTGTTGGACAGAGTTCATTTGGCCCCAGGAAAAGACGCCCTGACCCTGCATACACACAGGGCTGTAGCAGTCTAACCTAGGTCTCGGGTGCCTGCAAAGCCCCGGTGCTTCCTGCCAGCCAGTCAGACAGAAGGAATCAGTTTTGGGGGCCCAGCCCCTGGCTGTGAACGTCTCATTCTTCTCTTGTGACATTGTCTGTCTCCCTCCACCTGGGGCTATGTAGGCAAGAGGGAAAATCAGTGATGTGCTCAGAGTGGTGAGGTCTTACCTTTGCTTCGAGCCACAATTACATCCTATATACAAGAAGTGTACATTTATTTATTTACTTTTAATTTTCAAGTATAGGGGTGAACACGCAGGTTTGTTACATAGATAAACTTGCATCATGGGGGTTTATTGGATAGATTATTTCATCACCCGGGTATTAAGCCTAGTACTCATTAGTTGATTTTCCCGATGCTCTTCCTCCTCCCACCCTTCACCCTCTGAAAAGCCTCAGTGAGTGTTGTTCCCTCATGTGTCCATGTGTTCTCATCATTTAGCTCCCACTTATAAGTGAGAACATGTGGGATTTGGTTTTCTGTCCCTGTGTTAGTTTGCTAAAGATAATGGTCTCCAATTCCATCCATTTCCCCTCCAAAGAACATGATCTTGTTCTTTTTTGGGCTGTATAGCATTCCATAGTGTATATGCACCACCTTTTTTTCTTTTTTTCTTTTTTGAGACGGATTCTCACTTTTTCGCCCAGGCTGGAGTGCAGTGGCACTATCTCGGCTCACTGCAACCTACGCCTCCCAGTTTCAAATGATTATCCTGCCTCAGCCTCTCAAGTAGCTGGGACTACAGGCACATGCCACAACGCCCGGCTAATTTTTTCTGTATTTTTTGTAGAGACGGAGTTTCACCATGTTAGCCAAGATGCTCTTGATCTCCTGACCTCGTGATCTTCCCACCTTGGCCTCCCAAAGTGCTGGGATTACAGGCGTAAGCCACTGTGCCTGGCCACCACATTTTCTTTATCCAGTCTGTCATTGATGGGCATTTAGATTGATTCCGTGTCTTTGCTATTGTGGATAGTGCTACAATGAACATATGTGTACATGTGTCTATATAATACAATGATTTATATTCCTTTGGGTATATACCCAGTGATGGGATTGCTGGGTCGAATGGTGTCTTTTTATGTCTTTGAGGAATCGCCACACTGTCTTCCATAATGACTGAACTAATTTATACTCCCACCAACAGTGTATAAGCATTCCTTTTTCTTCACAACCTCGCCAGCATGTTATTTTTTGACTTTTTAATAATAGCCATCCTGACTAGTGTGAAATGTGATGTTGAGCTTTTTTTCTTCATATGATTGTTGGCTGAATATATGTCTTCTTTTAAAAAGTGTCTGTTCATGTCCACTGCCTACTTTTTAATGGGGTTGTCTTTTCTTGTAAATTTGCTTAAGTTTCTTATAGATGCTGGATATTAGACTTTTGTCAGATACATAGTTTGCAAAAATTTTCTCCCATTCTGTAGGTTGTCTGTTTACTCTTTTGCTGTGCAAAAGTTCCTTGATTTTGGTATCTTCATCATGAAATCTTTGCCAGTACCTATGTCCTGAATGGTACTGCCTAGGTTGTCTTCTAGGGTTTTTATAGTTTTGGGTTTTGTGTGTAAATCTTTAATCCATCTTGAGTTAATTTTTGTATATGGTGTAAAGAAGGGGTCCAGTTTCAATCTTCTGCATATGGCTAGCCAGTTATCTTAGGATCATTTATTGAAAAGGGATTCCTTTCCCTGTTGCTTGTTTTTGTCAGGCTTGTTAAAGATTAGACAGTTGTATGTGTGCAGTCTTATTTCTGGGTTCTCTATTCTGTTCTATTGGCCTATGTGTCTATTTTTATACCAGTATGGTGCTGTTTTAGTTACTGTAGCCCTGTAATATAGTTTGAGTATAAATCTCTCATCTTTCACTAAAGAAATTTATTTTAAAATTTTAAATATAAAAATACAAATAGGCTAAAGGTAAAATAATGGAAAAAGGTACAACATTCTAGCACTAATCGAAAAATAGCTAAAGCAGCTATATTAATATTAAAATAGATTTCAGAGCAAAAAATATTACCAGGTATTAAACAAAGGTTTTTTTTTATTCTGACAAAGTGGCTAATTAATGAAGAAGACAAAATTCAAATCTTTATGCACCTAATAACACTTCAGAATGCATGAAGCAAAAACTAATAGAACTGTAAGGAAAATTAGACAAAAGCATAATTATCAGATATCTTAATATCCCTGTCTCAATACTTCATAGCACAAGTAGACAGGGAATTAGCAAAAATTTAATAGACTTCAAGAACACTATCAATCAACTTGACCTGATTGATGTTTATCAACATTCTACCCTACACCAACAGAATACATTTTTTTTCTCTAGTGAATGTGGAACATTTGTGAAGATAGGTCACATTAAGAACCATTAAAAATATCCATTGAAAAGGATTTATCATACAAAGTATATTCTCTGGCCACGGTGGAATTAAATTTGGAAATAAATAATTTTAGAAATATCTCTGAAAATCCCCAAATATTTGGAAATCAACCCTCTTCTAATTTACCTATAGGTCAAAGAAGAAACCTAGGCCAGGCACAGTGGCTCACGCCTGTAATTCCAGCACTTTGGGAGGCCGAAGCAGACAGATCATGAGGTCAGGAGTTCGAGATCAGCCTGGCCAACAGAGCAAAACCCCATCTCTACTAAAAATACAGCAATTGGCCGGGTATGGTGGCACACACCTGTAATCCCAGTTATTCGAGAGACTGAGGCAGGAGAATCACTTGAATCCGGAATGCAGGGGTTGCAGTAAGCTGAGATAGAGCCACTGCACTCCAGCCTGGATGACAGAGCAAGATTCCATCTCAAAAAAAAAAAAAAAAAAAACACACAACTCTTGGGGTTTTCACAGCAACAAATGATTAAAGGTGAATAAGTCACAAAACCTTAGGACATTGTATAAATAATACCACAAAATGCAATTAGAGATAAGGATGAAAACATCAGTGATACATTTGGAGTTTTAAATGCAAATACAGACACAACAACATAGAGGATCAAAGCAAAGACTTAGGCTCCGAAGTGTGGCTTTAGGGTCGGATGAAGAAGTCTAAGCGACCATTTTCTCTTCCCGTTTGCCATCTCTGCGGACACTCCTGAGCAGTTCTGGTTGATCCTATGTTGCCTAAAGGGCTTTCAGAATCAAGCAAAATACTAAAAAGTGGAGTTTGAAGGGGGTTCCCCAGGCTAGATTCGCATAAAAGACTGGGACAATTTCTAGGAAACACATAAATGCCAGTCTCATCTACTCAAATAAAAGCCTTATTATTCCTGTGCTATCAATACTGGGACCCAGAGACATCATTAGGGGAAAAATCATCACCTTAATGAGCGTATTTGTTAAGTTCTTTTGTTCCCCTGCGGGGCAATTAATGTGACTCAGGCCAAATGGCAAACACAACCTAAGAAGGAATACTTTGAGGCTTCCACCTTCATTTAAATCCTTGGCAACTCTCTAATCAAACAACTCTTTTGAAATTGCTTCCAACTGTATCTAATCCTTTATGGCTTTTAAAAAAGAAACTTGTAATTTTTATTGAAGAGCTTCTAGTTTATCAAAAACTCCAAGTCTAAAAAAGCAATTCAAGCTTCACGGATTGTGCATCTCAAAGGATATACTAAAGGCATTCCCAGCTTTGAAAGATTATTCCCAAAAATTTTTAGAAAAAAAATTAAAGAATGTCTATTTACCAGAGCTATCTCAGAATACAGCTAAAACTTGACTGGCTCTGTATCCAGCTGGAGTAAGAGTTTGTAGATGATTTGACAACACACATTCAAAAAGAAAAGAAGAGCTCACTCTTTGCTGGCTGAATGCTGTGTGCCCTGGCAGTGGTGAAGAGAGCTCTGGACATTCACTGTAGCATGAAACCTCATCTCATATATAAAAGACCACAGAAGCAATGCTATAATTTACGGTAGGGTGACCAATTCATGTTCAAGACTTTCCTGGTTTTAATACCTAAAGTCCTGCATCCTGAGATCCCCTTGCTCGCAGACAAAAGGACAGTTGGTCACCCTAAATTTGCCCCAGCCCTTACTTCCTTGGATTTGTTGCCCAGTATGTTACCAGGGCCATTTCACCCAAATTTCTTACAGAAACAATCACGAGTTTTGCCAAAGGCACTCTTACGGCAAATAAGCCCAATACTGAAATCCAATCTTCCCAGCTTCACACAATCACTGAAGCTTTTCATTCTTACTTACCTGTCCATTCTCATCTCTCAATCTTAATATTTATGACCTGATTTTTCCTAGATGTGGGGCCATCCGTGGCTGAAAACATTTTCAGAATTTAACAGCCAATGAAAGCGGGAGGGGAAGGTTCCTGGCAAGATGCCAGTATAGACACAGGCCCTGTCCCATTCCTAGATTCTCAATAAGACAATCAGTGGAACATAAAAATGGATCAAAACCTCTTTTGACACTATATATTAGGGAAAGGTGCTCAATATGCCAGAAATACAAATAATTGTGTTGAATATAATACAGGTGGAATTAAAGAAGGGCAAAGAAGGCTGACACATGATTGTCTCTCCAAAAGAGCAGCGAGCCTGATAAATACACCAATCAAATCCTGAGCGAAATGCTCACCTCTTACTCAGAAAGCAGAGAGCAGGAGGGCAAGAGAAGCTTACAAGGCACCCAGAGGGCAGGGCTCTTGCCTCTGTTGCAAGCATTCTATGCACACAACCTGTGATACTCACAGACCCCAGGATGTGCTGCTGTTATAAGCCACAACTCTGAGTACCAGGCATTGCAGAGACAAGGAACTGGAGCAACAGCAATGGTAGGAGTAGCCCCAAACCATGGTTGGCTCATACTACAAGCATCCACATAACATGAAGACAAAAATAAGTTCTTAAGCACACTCCAATTTATGAAATCTCTATCTGGCTGTGAAAGGACACATTTTTTTCCTCCTTCAAGTAAAGGATTTGGCCAGGAATCTATACTAATCTCTCACAGAACCAATCTCAGCTACTTGCCTATAAGCCAGTACTAGTCCACTTTCTGTGAGGATAAAGAGGTAAGGAGTAATTGCCAGAACTATGCAAAATGACTACAGTTCAAAGGAATGGAGGCACTTTGATCAAAACTGCGTTTTCTGAAAAAGGTTTACTCAAACTGACATGATACAATTTTAGAAAATTCTCAATTATTCAAGAAGACACTTGATTCAAGAAGGTACTGCATCTGTAAAAAAAGGTAAGCAGACATGAAGCTGGAACAGTATGAGATCAGGAAAAACCACTTGCAATTGATTTTTTTAATAGTATTCCTTCATTTAACACGGCGATAGATGGAGTGAATAACAGAAAGCATCCTGCAGAAAAACCAAATTACTGAGCCGGATGAGTGAACTCAAAAAATTCTCCTATAACTTAGGGAAAATATAAGAAATTAGGGACGGAAAACCAAAGACATGAGAAACAGATCCTGGAGATCAAAATATACTTAACAGGAATCACAGAATGAAAGTAAAATACAGACCAGGCATGGTGGCTGACACCTGTAATTGCAGCACTTTGGGAGCCCAAGGTGGATGGATTACTTGAGGCCAGGAGTTAGAGACCAGCCTGGCCAACATGGTGAAACCCCGTCTCTACTAAAAACACAAAAATTAGCTGGACATGGTGGTGGGTGTCTGTAATCCCAGCTACTCAGGAGGCTGAGACAGGAGAATTGCCTGAACCTGGGAGGCAGAGGTTGCAGTGAGCCAAGGTCACACCACTGTGCTCCAGCCTGGGTGACAGAGCAAGACTCTGTCTCAAAAAAAAAAAAAAAAAAAAAAAAAAAAAAGAAAGAAAGATACAAAAAGATTTGAGAATAATCAAAGAAACACTGGAAGAATGTTTTCCAAGTTGTGAAAAGGCCAGAGTCTACACTATAAAATGGTTGAGCAAGGACATAAACATATTCTGTTAAAAAATTAAATATAAAATACTATAAATGTCCAAACAGAAAATACAGCTTACCAAAATGAAACCATAAGGAAGATGGCCTCAGACATCTCCCAACATCAAATATTAGAGGTCACAGATCTCGACTTACTGCAACCTCTGCCTCCAAGGTTCAAATGATTCTCCTGCCTCAGCCTCCTAAGTAGCTGGGATTACAGGCATGGGCCATCACACCTGGCTAATTTTTGCATTTTTAGTAGAGATGGAGTTTTGCCATGTTGGCCAGGCTGGTCTTGAACTCCTGACCTCAGGTGATCCACTCACCTTGGTCTCCCAAAGTGCTGAGATTACAGGTGTGAGCCACTGCACCCAGCCTCTACAGAGTTTCAAGGGGGAAAGTTTGATACTCACGAATACTATAGCCAATCAAGGAGATATTATTCACAAGTAAAAGGATAGGAAGTCACTCTTCCATAATGCAAAGACTCAGAGAATATGCCACAACCATTCCCCTGCTGTTAGTCTTCATGAATATTATTAGAAACTACATTTTGGCTGACCAAGAGAACAATCAATACTTTTTTTTAAAATCACAGTACAAAAAAAGCTAGCAGTAAGCATAAACACAGTTAAATAATTTCAAATATTGTTACTTAATTTAATGCAAGTATTACAATTAATACTTAAATGGAAAGATGTTTCTCCTAAAATGAATATTAAAAATCTGAGTAAAAAATTGAAAATTGGGTATAAGAAAATACCTGGGAAGAAGTGGGCAGAAGGGTTAGATAAAGTAAATGTTAAGAAAAACACTAACACCTCAGCACAAAAATGAGCAAAATACAATCAGCCAATGAATAACAGAAAGAAGTAAACAATGGCCAACAAAAATAAAAAATGTTCAAACTCATGAATAAATAAATGAAATTTAAAACAATAGCATATTTTCACGCATCAAATTGGCAAAAATACTTGTAAATTGTAATGCTTAGCACTGTATAGAGTAGGGTAAAATAGGCTGGTGGAAGTAACTCATGATCACATTTCATACACTGCAGTTAACAATGAAAATGAAAACCTCTCTGAATAACAATCTGACAATAGAATATGTAATGTGTAAATGTCCACACCATAATACCTCACCAAGGCATTCCACTTCTAGCAATTTCTCCTATGGAAATAAAGATATATGCACAAAGATGTTCGCTGTAGCAATGTATATAATACCAAAAAACCTGAATAAACAAAGTGAAGATTATTTAGTGATTTAAAACATTCTCTGAACTTTATTAAAGTATAATTGACAAAACATTTTATATATTTACAATGCAAAATGTAATCTTTCAATATACATATACATTGTGAAATGACTTCTAAAACCAATCTAATTAACATACACATGACCTCACAGTAACTGTGTGTGTGGGTGTGTGTGTGTTAAAAACATTTAAGATCTCCTCTCTTCGCTAATTTCACGTATGTAATACAGTATTAATAAATATAGTTACTGATATGGTTTGGATCTGTGTCCCCACAAAATCTCATGTAGTACTATAATCCCCAGTGTTGGAGATGAGTCCTGGTGGGAGGTGACTGGATCATGGAGGTGGTTTCTCATGAATGGTTTAGCACCATCCTCTCGGTGCTGTTCTCATGACAGTGAGTTCTCACAAGATCAGGTGGTTTAAAAGTGTGTGGTACACCTCCCTCCTCTCTCTACCTCCTGCTCTGGCCATGTGAAGTGCTGGCTCCCTCTTTTTGCTTTCCATCGTAAGTTTAAGTTTATGAGGTCTCCCCAGAAGCCAAGCAGATGCCAGCATCCTACTTCCTGAACAGCCTGGGGAACTGTGAACCAATTAAATGTCTTTATAAATTACCCAGTCTTAGTTATTTCTTCATAGCAATGTGAGAACTGACTAATACAGTTATCACGCCTGCACATTAGGTCTCTAGAGCTTATTCATCCTGCATAAACAAAACTTGGTACCTTTTGACCAAATCTACCCAACACCCCTCAAATCCTTAGAAACCACCATTCAACTTTGTGCATTTATGAGCATAGCATTGTTACACATAAGTAAGATCATGTGGTAACTGTCTTTCTGTGCCTTGCTTATTTCACTTAGTATAACATAGTCTAGATTAATCCACATTGTCACACATGACAGACTTTCCTTCTTTTTTAAAGCCTAGAAATATTTCATTATGTGCGGATATGTGTGGGTGTGTGCAGATACAGATATAGATATGTAGATACATCTACCACATTTTCTTCATTCATCTCTTAACAGATATTTAGGTTGTAGTTCTCTTTGTAGAGATCTTTTACTACCTTGATCAAGTTTATTTCTAGGTATTTTATTATTATTTTTCTGAAGCTGTTGTCAAAGGCATTGAGTTCTTGATTTGATTCTCAGCTTGGTCATTGTTAGTATATTGCAGTGCTACTGACTTGTGTTCATTGATTTTGTAACCCAAGACTTTACTGAATTTGTTTTTCAAATCTAGGAGTCTTTCGGAAGAGTTGTTAGGATTTTCTAGGTATATACTCATATTACAGGCAAACGGAGATAGTTTGACTTCCTCTTTTCAATTTGGATGCCCTTTATTTCTTTCCTTTGCCTGATTGCTCTGGTTGGGACCTCCTGCCAATTCAACTTTTACTTGGATCCCTTGTGTTTCTCTTTCTTAGAATTTTCTAAAAATTCTGTCATATTTGAATTTCCTAAATATTATGCCATATTTTAGATTCTTTAAGGCAAGGACTGTTTTAGCTGTGTATCCTGTACAACATTTAACACAGTACTTTGAATATGGCTGGTGCTTACTAAGTAATTGTTGAACTAATACGTGAATGAATGAACCGGGGATTGACTTTTCTTTCATTTCATGGTAGTATGTCTTGGTTATACAAGCAAAAGGAAATATTTATTCTATCCTTGAAAGCTCCTGACAGGGAAAGGTTTTGAAGTGCCTTCTCAAACAGATGGCCATCAGCAGGCAGGCAGGCCTAATACCTAGGTCCATTGGGATGAGTGTGGAATCTTGGGTACACTAAAGCAGACCTGGAGCTTATGTCCACCTGGGTGTGGGTGTTCCCTGCATCCCCAAGGGCAGGCCTAGAATGTTGGTCTGTGGGTGCAAGCCTAAATCATGGGTCCTCTGAGGTAAGCCTGGTAATTGCATCCATAGGAGTGAGCCTGGTGCTAACACAGTCCCGAAGCTTAAGTCTGTGCGGCAGACCTGGATCATGAGTCCACTGGAAACTGGGTCTTTATGGGAAGTCCTGGATCCCAGGCTTCAAGGGCTGACCAGGAGCCTGAGTCCATGAGGGCATATCTGGTGCTAGAGTAGGCTTGGAGCCTTTGTCTTTGGAGGCCACCCAAGCACTGGGGCTCACTAGGGTGGGCCTCTTGTTTGGTTTATAGAGAAGTTGGGTACTCACTTCATTCTCCCTCCCCCACACGAAGGGTATCCCTGTTGACACTGTGCTGCTCAGGCTTCAGGGAGAGGTGACACAGGTAATTTGAAACTGTTCTTCCTACTCTCTTCAATGTGTCTTTTCTTATTTCAGTGCTCCACCCAGGCAATGTAATCTCTAACCTGGATTCCTTTGCTCTTACAAAGGTATTCTGTGCATGGATAGTTTTTCAAATTGATGTTTCTACAAGGAGACAAGTGCTATTCTGACATCTTGCTTGAACGTAAGGGATTAATTTTTAAACCAGTTTTTAACAATCATTTTCAAGGAATGTTTAATGATAAGAAAAAATGCTCAAAATATAAAAGTATCAGGGAAAAAAGACGCAAAAGTTTATACAACATGATATTAATTTTATATAAACAAAAGATAAACATGTTACTAAGTATAGAAAAAAACTAGAAGGAATTAGACTCAATAATGATAAACAATATTTTCTCTTCTTTACACTTTTTCAAAAGTTTGAAAATTCACTACAATGAGCATGTACCCTATTTCATCAATTCCAAGGTAGACATTTTTTCTTTATATTTAACATCTCTGAAATTGGAATCCATCTTAAACTGATGCCTTCTCTGACTGGATGATATAGTATTACTTTTAAATTAAGCAATAAAAAATTTAAAAATAAGTTTCTGTGTCTTTTAAAGCTTCAAATGGAAATGTTCAACAAAGAGATTCTCAGAAAAGAGGTATTCATTCACCCAATAAATAGGACAGGAAACAGTGAGCAGTGAAATTGGTAAGAGCTTTGGCTAGTTTTGTAAACCTTCCCCTAAATAAAATTTTTCCATGGAAGTGAAAAGTCTTTCATCAAAAGGAGTATGATGATAAAGATGATCTCAAGGTGCATAACTTCCCCCTCTCCCTCTCCCCTTTTTTTAAAATTAACTTTTGTGGAATGCTTCGTTTGTTGTTGGGTTTTGAAGAGAATAGATTCTTGAGGTTAATAAATGATTGTTGCTTTTAAATAAGCAAAAAGAGCTTCAGTCCACTTTAGCCAGGGCTACCTTTCTCCTTTATTCTTCCAAGTTGTAACTCTTCCCAGGAGACGGCAGAGTATAGCAAGTTGG
The DNA here is from genome assembly GCA_963573385.1 of Cacajao melanocephalus. Classification (NCBI taxonomy): domain Eukaryota; kingdom Metazoa; phylum Chordata; class Mammalia; order Primates; family Pitheciidae; genus Cacajao; species Cacajao melanocephalus. The sequence continues at coordinate 21,353 of CAUYLG010043510.1, forward strand.
GGAAAAGGAACAATGAGAGAGGAGAGAGGTTAGATTGACATAAAAATTGATTAAATAGTTTTCTCCATTTCCCCCTTCGTATGTGCAGAGCCATCACTTCTGCCCACAGTTCCAGTAAACTGTGAGAACCAGAATCTCTCAAAGTTAATGAATGAAACGGAAGAAGCCACTTCAACCTCTAATTTCTGTCTCTATATATTCTGACCTCCTTATGCACTCCTATCTCATATTCAATTTTCCATTAGCAATTAAGAAAGATAGCTATGGTTTCCAGCTAACATCCGGGGAGAGAAAAAAAAAATGTTCTTTCCAAATATGTGGTAAGTTCCTAATATGTACAAGTCTCTACATGCTGTGGGTGTAGTATAAAAAAATAGATAATATGGTACAGGTTTTCAAAAAGCTTAGGTCTAGTAAGTGACATAAGTAGCTGGAAGCCATTATCCTAAGTGAATTAATGCAGGAAAAGAAAACCAAACACTGTATGTTCTCTCTCATAAGTGGGAGCTACACTGTATGTCTACTGAGTAAACACAGACATGAAGAATGGAACAACAGACACTAGGGCCCACTTAAGGGGGGAGGGTGGGAGGAAGGTAAGGATCAAAAAATTACCTGTCAAGTACTATGCTTATTACCTGGGTGATGAAACAATTTGTATACTAAACCCCCACAATATCCAATTTACCCATGCAGCAAACCTGCACACGTATCCCCTGAACCTGAAATAAAAGTTGGGGATAAAAAATACTTCTATATCAGTAACTACAGCCCAGAGGGGGAAAAAGTTGTGGCATCCACACTGATTGGCTGGTCCCCTTGCCATTACGGGCATTCAATTATCTAACATCACCCCTAATTAAATGAGTTATACACACCCAGACGAGGAGGAAAACATGATAAAGTAGAGAGAACAGTGCGAACAAAAAAAAAGAAAAAATGTTGTACCCCAACCAACTGTAGGATAGACTACAAAATCACTATAATGAACTGACTAAACACTGTGATTTTTATCTTTGTACCTTAAGGTATGTACCTTGAGATCATCTCTCCTCCATGCTTGTGTTTTTTTTTTTTTTTGAGATGGAGTCTGGCTCTGTCGCCCAGGCTGGAGTGCAGTGGCGTGATTTTGGCTCACTGCAACCTCCACCTCCTGGGTTCAAGCCATTCTCCTGCCTCAGCCTCCTGAGTAGCTGGGATTACAGGCACACGCCACCACACTCAGCTAGTTTTTGTATTTTTAGTACAGATGGGGTTTCACCATGTTGGCCAGGCTGGTCTCAAACTCCTGAACTCAAGTGATCCACCTGCCTTGGCCTCCCAGTTGTTTTTATAAAAGAGTTTTGACGCCCATAGAAAATTATATTTAGGGGAAGATTTCCAAAACTGGCCAAAGCTCTTATCACCTTCACTGATGGCTATGTGCTATCCTATTTATTTGGTAAATAAATATCTCTGAAAAAGAAAAAAAAACAAACTTATGATGTTTATTGGGCCTAGATTACAAAGTCTAAGGAAGCTTCCAGCATGAGGTATATAGTCAGACCTTGAAATCTGCTGCAGGGACTGATTGGATGAGGAAAGTCAAACTCATTCCTGGCCTAGTCCTAAATTCAAACCTTTAATAAGGATCAACTGAAAAAAATAATAGCATAATCAACAGTCATTCTCCCACTGTCTTTACAGAAGTGGCAAATAATACACATAGGATATACAACCTAATTAAAGGCCTAAAAAACACATTTTCTATAGCTCATGCCTTTGAGAATTATGTTCTACAGACAGGTGGCCAAACACAGCATATGAAGGCTGTTAGCCAAAGGAAAAAATTCTACCAACAAACTCAGATGCAGAATTACCCCAAACAGTGTGACTATAATTGAATGAAATATGAGAGAATAAAAAAATTTCAAAATGCACAGTAAAACATTCCTCCTTAGCTTAAAAGAAACCAACGCATTATTTTTACCTGTGATGGTTTTCTTATAAAAAATTTAGAAGAGAAGGTACAGATGAATCTAGAGACTATGTTGCTTTAGAAAGTGCTGTGATGTCAATGGTTATTTAGACTAGATATAAGGAAATGAAGCATGAGTCACTGTGAAAAAGAATAGGCTACCATGGAAGATTCTAAATTCTGTCTCTGGTAATCTCCAAGCATTAGGTGAATGGTCATCTGTTTGAGAAGAAACTTTAAAACCTTTCCAGCAAGGAGCTTTCAAGGATAGAATAAATATTTCCTTTTGCTTGTGTAACCAAGAAATACTACCATGAAATGAAAGAAAAGCCAATCCTCGGTTGATTCATTCACTTATTAGTTCAACAATTACTTAGTAAGCACCAGCCATATTCAAAGTACTGTGTTAAATGCTGTACAGGATACACAGCTAAAACAGTCCTTGCCTTAAAGAATCTAAAATATGGTAAAATTTTTAGAAAATTTAAATATGACTGAATTTTTAGAAAATTCTAAGAAAGAGAGACATAAGTAAAAGTGGAATTGGCAGGAGGTCCCAATCAGAGCAATCAGGCAAAGGAAAGAAATAAAGGGCATCCAAATTGAAAAGAGGAAGTCGAACTATCTCTGTTTGCCAGTAATATGATTGTATACCTAGAAAATCCTACAACTCTTCCAGAAGACTCCTAGATTCGAAAAAAAAATTCAGTAAAGTCTTGGGTTACAAAATCAATGAACACAAATCAGTAGCACTGCAATACACTAACAATGACCAAGCTGAGAATCAAATCAAGAACTCAATGCCTTTGACAACAGCTATGGAAAAATAATAATAAAGTACCTAGAAATAAACTTGACCATAGTAAAAGATCTCTACAAAGAGAAGTGCAAAACACTGATGAAAGAAATCACAGATGACACAAACAAATGGAAATACATCCTACATTCTTGGACTGGAAAAATCAACATTATGAAAATGACCATACCTCCCAAACAAATCTACAGGTTTGGTGCAATTCCTATCAAAATACCAATGTCATTTCTCACAAGAATTAGAAAAAAATAATCCTAAAATTCACAAAGAACCAAAAAAGAGCCTGAATAACTAATGAATCCTAAACAAATATAACAAATCTGGAGGCATCACATTATCTGACTTCAAATTATACTACAAGGCTATCATAACTGAAACAGCACGGTACTGGTATAAGAGCAGATATATAGACCAATGGAACAAAATAGAGAAGCCATAAAGCCAAATATTTACAACTAACTGATCTTAGACAAAGCATATAAAATCATATACTAGAAAAGGGACACCCTATTCAAAATAGTGCTGGGAACATTGGATAGCCACAGGTAGAAGAATGAAACTGAATCCCTGTGTCTCACCATGTACAAAAATTAACTCAACATGGATTACAGACTTAAATCTAAGGCCTGAGCCTATAAAAATCCTAGAAGAAAACTCTTCTAGACATTGGGCTAGGCAAAGAATTTACGAATAGGACCCCAAAAGCAAATGAACAAAATAAATGAATAAATAAATGGGACCTAATTAAACTAAAAAGCCTCTGCATAGGAAAAGAAATAATGATGAAAGTAAAGGGACAATCTACAGAATGGGAGAAAATATTTGCAAGCTATGCATCTGACAAAGAATCTATAAGGAACCCAAACAAATCAGCAAGAAAAAAACAAATAATCCCATTAAAAAGTGGGCAAATGACATGAATAGACATTTCTCAAAAGAAAATACAGAAATGGCCAACAAACATATGAAAAAGATGCGCAATATTACATACCATCAAGGAAACACAAATTAAAACCACAATGAGATACCACCTATCCTAGCCAGAACGGCCATTATTAAAAACTCAAAAAATAATAGATGTTGCTAGAAATGTGGTGAAAAGGGAGTGCATATACTCTGAAGATAGAAATGAAAATGATTACAACCTCCATGGAAAACAGGAGATTTCTCAAAGAACTAAAAGTAACTCTACCATCTGACCCAACAATCCACTGCTGGGTATCTACCTGGAAAATAAGTCATTATATCAAAAAGACATCTGCATGCATATGTTTATTGCCTCACATTTCACAATGCGAAAATATGGAACCAACCAAAGTGCCCAACAACTGGTGAGTAGATAAAGAAAATGTGGTTATGTATATATACCATGAAATACTATGTAGTCATTAAAAAATATGTATTTTGCAGCAACGTGGATGAAACTGAAGGTCATTATTCTAAGTAACTCAGGAATGGACAAACAAATATTGCATGTTCTCACTTGTAAGTGGGCACTAAGCTATGGGTACATGAAGACATACAGAGTGGTACAATGGACATTGGAGATTCAGAATAGAGGAGGATGTGAGAGGGATGAGAGATTTAAAAAACCACTTATCAGATGTACACTACTTAGGCAACAGGTATATTAAAATACCAGACGACAACATTATACAAATCACACATGGAATCAAAAACTGCTTATATCCCTAAAGCAACTGAAATTTAAAAAAAATTAAAAAAAAATTTTTTTTCTTGAGATAGGAGTCTTGCTCTGTCACCCAGGCTGGAGGGCAATGGTGTGATCCTGGCTCACTGCAACCACTGCCTCACAGGTTCAAGCGTTTCTCCTCCCTCACCCTCCCGAGTAACTAAAATAGGTACTAGGACTATAGGCATGCGCCACAACGCCCGGCTAATTTTTGTATTTTTAGAAGAGTTGGGGTTTCACCATGTTGGCCAGGCTGGTCTTGAACTCCTGATCTCAGGTGATCCACCTGCCTTAGCCTCCCAAAGGAGCTGTGAGCCACCACACCTGGCCTAAAATAATTTTTTAATGGAACTGGCAAAGGTGTTCAATGAGAAGAAATCCCAGTATGATAACTGTGGTAGGCGGGGTTTGAAGAAGCCGTAATTTATCAAACATTGAAGTCACATGCCAAAACATCTAGTGACATTGAGCAATCACTATAGCAAGCTTCTTCTATCAGTAAGAGTAAAGAAAGACAATTATAAATGCAGGGGAAGAGAGAAACTGATTTTGAGCTTTTGATTAATTATAAAATTTTGACCTGACATTTGCAATATTCCTCATCCATTGGCACAGGTTTGATGGTTACAGTAGATTACATTTTCTACCTATTAATTCTATCACTCTATCTGGTTTTGCAATAAACAACACTTACATAAACATCATTATGTACTGGTTTTCTAATTTCAAATCAACTTTTAAGTTTGCTAGTCTTGTCAAAATTACAGAACTATATGTAAAGTTGTAAACCTCAACCATATCAACATAATGACATGGCTGAAAGAGAACTTTAATTCCCCATGTTACAATGACAAGGCAAGAGAAAGTATCTGTAAACTGTTTCTAAAGGCAAACAAGGAAAAAAAAAAAACCCTAAAAGTAAAAGCCAAATTTTGCAAGAATGAGAGGTAATATCAGAGCACTAATTCCATCATTCTTTTTCCTTTTTCTTTTTTTTTTTTTTGTGACAGGGTTTTGCTCTGTCACCCAGGCTAGAATGCAGTGGTACAAACACAGTTTCCTTCAGTCTCAACCTACAGAGCTCAGGTGATCCTCCCACCTCAGCCTCCCAAGTAGTTGTGACTATAGACTACAGGCATTTGCCACCCTCCCGGGCTTTTTTTTTTTTTTTTTTTTTTTTTAAATAGATGGAGTTTTGCCATGTTGCTCAGGCTGGTCTCAAACTCCTGGGCTCAAGAAATCTGCCTGCCTCTGTCATTCTTAATGGATCAACAACCAAGAGTGCTTAAAGTTATTAAAGAAATAAAAGTATAAGCATATATATGTTTAAGAGTTAGGGAGGTAATCAAAGAATAAAATGCAAATACAATGAAAAGCTGTTACCCCTAAGGAATGAAACTTGGGGGTAAGTGGAGTTTCTTTCCATTTTAGATCTTGGAATTTTTATTTCCTTGTGCATGCAGTATTTTTATAATAGCAATAATAATATGAATCCATACTGATGTAAAAAAAATTTCCAGCACATATTAAGCACAAAAACAAATACTAGAGTAATATTTATACTAAAGCATCATTTATATTTTTAAAAAATACAGCAGTGGCAACATATATTTAAATATGTTAACATAACTATATTTATGTTAATGCTTACAAAGGACCAGATGGGAAAACAAGGTGAAAGAGAATGTCTACATTTTATTTCATACAGTTCCACAAAGTTTGAATGAGAATACATGTGTGTTCATTTATTATTTATTCAATTATTTTTTCCTTTTTTTTTCTTTTGAGATGGAGTCTCCCTCTGTCACCCAGGCTAGAGTGCAGTACCACGATCTCAACTCACTGCAACCTCTGCCTCCAGGTTCAAGTGATTCTCCTGCCTCAGCCTCCCAAGTAGCTGGGATTACAGTGTGTGCCACCGTATCTGGCTAATTTTTTTTTTTAATTTTCAGTGGAGGCAGAGTTTCAGCATGTTAGCCAGGCTGACTCAAACGCCTGACCTCAAGTGATCCGCCTGCCTCAGCCTCCCAAAGCGTTGGGATTACAGGCATGAGCCACCGTGCCCAGCCATTTTTCCCCCATTTTTAAAGAAAAAGATACCATGACTATATAATTAGTAGAGACAGCATGGATCAGTGGAAGAAAGAATAGTTTTGGCCTCAGAAAAATTTGGATTCAAACCCAAGCTTCACCAGGTAATGCTGCCTTGAACAAGATATTATACTTCTCTAAGCTTCAGTTTCTCTTTTTTTAAGAGTTTTATTGAGATTTAATTCATATACCATAAAATTCACTCATTTTAACTATCTAATTCTCCTTTGAGCCAGAGCTGCAAAAAGAAAATATATATATATATATTTCAATGTATTTTAGTACGTTCACAGAGTTGTGCCACCATCACCACAAACTAATTTTAGAGCATTTTCATAGCCTTAAAAGAAGACCTGTCCCCATTAGTAATCAATCTCCATTAATTTTTTTTTTCTAGAAAAAAGAAATGAGTGTCAGAATGAGAGTCTACTATTTAATAGCCCTGTAATAGGGAATAAACAAAATAATCAAATCTGCCAGCACAATGCCTGGACCTTAGTAGGCACTCAAGACATGCATTTCAAGTTCAAGATATAAATGATAGAGACAGACATAAATAAGCAAAACCTGGATGTAATAAGAAAGTGTAAGAGGTAGATAAAGCCTTTCAAGTACTTAGGAACCTGCTTGGATCCCTATCCTCAGAGTAAATTCCACAAGTCCTGGCCTTCTCCTTAATTCTATTAAATACAAAAAATAAAATAAAATAAAATAAGTATCAAGTCAAAAAGCACAAGTTTGAAAATGTCAGCATTTGGGGGCATATTTTAGAGTAAAAGTTTCAGGAGGAGAGATACATCCTCACTCCTGCAAAAAAAAAAAAAAAAAAAAAAAAAAAAAAAAAAAAAATAAAAAAAAAAAAAAAAAATATAAAATTATTAAAAAAAAAAAAAAAAAAAAAAAAAAAAAAAAAAAAAAAAAACAAAAAAAACACCTCAAAAAAAAAAAACAACAACCACAAAAAAAACACAAAACAACACCCACCCCCACCCCCCCCCACCCCCCCCCCCCCCCCCCCCCCCCCCCCCCCCCC
>CAUYLG010043512.1:0-31490 GCA_963573385.1 Cacajao melanocephalus
CCTGCCTCAGCCTCCCAAGTAGCTGGGACTACAGGCACGCGCCACCATGCCCAGCTAAATTTTGTATTTTTAGTAGAGACAGGGTTTCACCATGTTGGCCAGGATGGTCTCAATCTCTTGACCTCGTGATCCGCCCACCTCAGCCTCCCAAAGTGCTGGGATTACAGGCGTGAGCCACCACACCCGGCCCACATATAACTTCTGACTGTCCAAAGCCTTCACTACTAATAGCCTACAGATGATAGAAGCCCTACCAATAATTTAAATGCTGATTAATACACATTTTGTATGTTATATGTATTATATGCTGTATTCTTACAATAAAGTAAGCTAGAGAAAAGAAAATATTATTAAGAAAATCATGGGCCAGGCATGGTGGCTCATGCCTGTAACCCCAGTACTTTGGGAGGCCGAGGCAGGCAGATCACAAGGTCAAAAGATCGAGACCATCCTGGCTAACATGGTGAAACCCCATCTCTACTAAAAAAATATTAAAAATTAGCTGGCCATGGTGGCACATACCTGTAGTCCCAGCTACTCGGGAGGCTGAGGCAGGAGAATCGCTTGAACCCAGGAGGCAGAGGTTGCAGTGAGCCAAGATCTCACCACTGCACTCCAGCCTGGGCAACAGAGCAAGACTCTGCCTCAAAAAAAAAAAAGAAAGAAAAAGAAAATTATAGCCAGGCGCAGTGGCTTGCACCTGTAAGCCTGCCCAGCACTTTGGGAGGCTGAGGTGTGAGGATCACTTGAGCCCAGGAGTTTGAGACCAGCCTGGGCAACATAGTGAGACCCCGCCTCTATTTATGTATTTTTTTTTTTTTTGAGACGCAGTATTGCTCTGTCACTAAGGCTGGACTGCAGTGGCACAATCTCGGTTCACTGCAACCTCCACCTCCCAGGTTCAAGCAATTCTCCTACCTCGGCCTCCCAAGTAACTAGGATTACAGGCGTGTGTCACCACACCCAGCTAATTTTTTGTCTTTTTAGTAAAGATGGGGTTTCACCATCCTGGTCAGTCTGATCTCAAACTTCTGACCTCAGATAATCTGCCCACCTCAGCCTCCCAAAGTGCTGGGGTTACAGGCATGAGCCACCGCGCCCGGCCTATTTCCGTTTTTTAAAAAGACAGGAGAATCGCTTGAACCTGGGAGGCAGAGGTTGCAGTGAGCCAAGATCACACCATTGCACTCCAGCCTGGGCAAAAGCAACACTCCATCTTAAAAAAAAAAAGTAAATAATAAGGAGGAAAAACTATACTTACTGTACATTAAGTGGAAGTGGATCATCATAAACATTTTAATGTTGAATAGGCTGAAGAGGCTGAAGAGGAGTTGGTATTGCTGTTCAAGGGCAGCAGAGGGAAAAGAGATGGAGGAGGTGGAAGGGGAGGCAGGAGAGGCAGGCACACTCATTGAAACTTTCTGGAAATAAATTTTAATATCTGTCTGTCTGACTTTTGGCTTTTCATTTCTCTGACATTGTTTCTATATAGTACCAACCCTTTTTCCACCATTTGCTTTCCTTTCAGTGACCATATCATGGAAGAGTCCATGTCGTAAAAGAAGTCAAAGGCAGGGCCAACTGTGGTAGTTCATGCCTGTAATCCCAGCACTTTGGGAGGCTGAGGCAAGAAGACCGCTTGAGGCTAAGAGTTCAAGACCAGCCTGGGCAACATAGTGAGACTCTGTCTCTACCAAGAAAAAAAAAAAAGGTTAGCTGGGTATGATGGCATGCACCTGTAGCCTGCAGTCCTAGCTATTCAGAAGGTTGAGGCCAGAGAACCCCTTGTGGCAAGCAGTTTGAGGCTCCAGTGAGCTCTGATTGTGCCATGTACTCCAACCTGGATGGTGACAGAGTAAGACTCTGTTTCTAAAAATTAAAAAATGAAAAAATAAAAAACCCAGAAGCCAAAGGCAGTCTCCCTTATTCCAGACTATCTAATGTCAGCTTGTTTTCTGAGATTACTTCTTCTACGTCTTCTTCCTCATTGTCTAGCACTGGTTCAGAAGCACTCATCTCTATCAAGGCTTCTGTTCATTCCTCTGGTACGGTGTCTATTAGCTTTTGAATTTCTCAAAGATCTGTATCTTGAAATCCTTTACCTTTCACCTTTTTTTTGCCATATGCACAAGTTCTTTCATTATTTCTTTGATTTCTTCTGTTATAAATCCTGTAAAGTCATGTACAACATCTTGACACAGTTTTGTTCCAGCAGGAATTTATTGTCTGTGGCTTGACGGCTTTCATGGTTTTTTCCTGTAATAACGATGGTATCTTCAGTGGTGGAATCCTTCCAGACTTTCATGATGTTCTACCTATCCGTGTTCTCTTCCACAGCATTGACAATACTTTCCATAGAGTACTGCATGTAATGAGCCTTCAGGGTCCTTATGACCCCCTGATCTAAAAGCTGAATTACAGACATTATGCTTGAGGGCAAACAGACCGCCTGGACCCCTTCGATGTTGAACTCATGGTGTTCTGGGTGGCCAGGCGCGCTGTCCAATATGAAAAGAATTTTAAAAGGCAGTCCCTTACTGGCAAATTACTTCCTGACTTCAGGGACAAAGCATCAATGGAATCAATCTAGGAAAAGGGTTTTTATTGTATAACCAAAAGACCGGCAGCTGGTGTTTACTTTTTCCCTTCAAGGTTCGGGGATTGGCACCTTTATAGATGAGGGCAGTCCTGATCATAAACTCAGCAGTGTTTGCACAAATCAGTAGAGTTAGCCTATCTCTTCCTGCCTTAAATCCTGGTGCTCACTTCTCTTACTTACTAATAAATGTACTTTGTAGCCTTTTTTTTTCCCCCCAGAATATGGCACTTTCATCTGTATTCAAACTCTGTTTAGGCAGATGCCTTTTCTGCTCAATGATTTTTTTTTTCTTTGTGAGAGAGACAGGGTCTTGCTGTCACCCAGGCTGAAGTGCAGTGGTTCAGTCATAACTCATTGCAGCCTCAAACTCCTGGGCTCATGATATCCACCTGCTTCAGCCTCTTGAGTAGCTGGGACTACACGTGTGCCTCCACACTCGGTTAATTTTTAAATATTTTCCTTAGACACAGGGTCTCACTGTGTTGCTCTCAAACTCCTGGGCTCAACCTTGACCTCCCAAAGTGCTGGGATTACATACATGAGCCACTGTACTTGGCCAATGATTTTATTGGCCAAGTATCTGGAAGCTCCAGAGGAGCATCTGGAAACTCATCTGCTGCCTCTTGGTTGGCAGAGGTTACTTCTCATGTTGTCTTGACTTTTTTTTTTTTTTAGACAGAATCTTCCTCTGTCGGCCAGGCTTGAGTGAAATGGTGCAATCTTGGCTCACTGCAACCTCTGCCTCCCAGGTTCAAGCAATTCTTCTGCCTCAGCCTCCTGAGCAGCTGGAATTATAGGCACCCGCCAGCACACCTGGCTTATATTTTGTATTTCCAGTAGAGAGGGGGTTTCACCATGTTGGCCAAGCTGGCCTCAACTCTGGACCTCAGGTGATCCGCCCACCTCGGCCTCCCAAAGTGCTGGGATTACAGGCATGAGCCACCGCATCTAGCCATTTTTTAAGCCAAACCTCTTTCTAAAATTGTCAACCCATCTTTGGTTGGCATTAAATTCTCCAGTGGTAGATCCTTCACCTTCCTTTTGCTTTAAATTGTTATATAATAACTTTGCTTTTTCTCAAATCATATTTGTCTATAGGTATGCCTTTCTTTTTCTCTTTCGATTTTGTATATTGTTTTAATTCTAGAGACGGGGTCTTCCTATGTTGCTCAGACTGGTCTTGAACTCTTGGCCTCAAGTAATCCTCCTGCCTAGGCCTCCTAAAGTGTTAGGATTACAGGCATGAGCCACTGTGCCTAGCCAGTAGGCCGTTAATATAGAAATCCTGCACCCACACGAAAGCTGTATTTTCTTTCTTTCTTTCTTTCTTTTTCTTTCTTTCTCTTTCTTTCTTTCTTTCTCTTTCTTTCTTTCTCTTTCTTTCTTTCTTTTCTTTCTTTCTCTCTTTCTTTCTTTCTCTTTCTTTCTTTCTCTTTCTTTCTTTCTTTCTTTCTTTCCTTCTTTCTTTCGAGTCTTTTTGAGTTTTGCTCTTGTTGCACAGACTGGAGTTCAATGGCGCAATCTTGGCTCACTGCAACCTACACCTCCCAGGTTCAAGTGATTCTTGTGCCTCAGCCTCCCAAGTAACTGATACTACAGGCATGCCTCACCAGACCCGGCTAATTTTTTTCTTTTTTATTTAGTATAGATAGAGTTTCACCATGTTGGTCAGGCTAGTCTCAAACTCCTGACCTCAGGTAATCCGCTTGTCTCAGTCTCCCAAAGTGCTGGGATTACAGGCATGAGCCACTGTGGCCGGCCTCAAAGCGGCAATTTCAATACGAGATGAAAAGATGTTTCAAAGATAAAAAAACTCGATGGCTCATGCCTGTAATCCCAGCACTTTTGGAGGCCGAGTCAGGGGGATCTTGAGGTCAAGAGATCCAGACCATCCTGGCCAACATGGAGAAACCCTGTCTCTACTAAAAATACAAAATTAGCTGGGTGTGGTGGCACATGCCAGTAATCCCAGCTACTGGGGAGGCTGAGGCAGGAGAATCACTTGAACCTGGGAGGCGGAGGTTGCAGTGAGCTGAGATAACTCCACTGCACTCCAGCCTGGGTGACAGACCAGTTCAACCTGAGACCCTAGCATGGCCCAGAAGGAGGCACAGAAGGGGCTAGACATCAAGAGGAGCACATCGGTGGAGGAACACACAGGCATCTGGACTTGGAGAGGAACGCACTGGCACTCACATGCCAACAGGCCACTGACCAGCAGAATGCTGCGGAGTTTGGCTGGGGCAGTCTGAGGACAGCCCAGGCTCTCAAGTGGCCCAACTCCAGGGGAAAACCAATCTCCTTTCTGGCTCCCCCATCTGCTGAGAGCTAATCCCACTTAGTAAAACCTTGGACTCATTCTCCAAGCCCATGTGTGATCTGATTCTTCTGGTACACCAAGGCAAGAAACTCTGGGATACAGAAAGCCCTCTGTCCTTGCAACAAGGTAGAGGGTCTAATTGAGCTGACTAACACAAGCTACCTATAAACAGCAAAACTAAATGAGCACCCTGTAACACACGCCCACTGGGGCTTCAGCTATAAACATTCACCTCTAGACACTGCTGTGGGGTAGGAGCCCCATAGCCTGTCCGTCTGTTTGCTCTCCTAGAGGTTTCAACAGTGGGGCACTGAAGAACCCAGCCACACCCCCATCGCATGCCCTGCAAGGGGGACAAGGGAACTTTTCCCCTTTCATTTGTATGTGTAAGTTTTGAAATTTTTTTTTTTTTTTTGAGACAGAGTCTTTCTCTGTCACCAGGCTGGAGTGCAGTGGCGCAATCTCAGCTCACTGCAACCTCCGCCTCCTGGGTTCAAGCGATTCTTCTGCCTCGGCCTCCTGAGTAGCTGGGACCATAGGAGCGCGCCACCATGCCCAGCTAATTTTTGCATTTTTAGTAGAGAAGGGGTTTCACCATGTTGGCCAGGATGGTCTCGATCTCTTGACCTCGTGATCCACCCGCCTCAGCCTCCCAAAGTGCTGGGATTACAGGCATGAGCCACCGTGCCTGGCCAAGTTTTGATAAATTTTAACTTTTTGTTTTTTGTTTTTTGAGACTGAGTTTCGCTCTTTTTGCCCAGGCTGGAGTGCAATGGCTCCATCTCGACTCACCAAAACCTCCACCTCCCAGGTTCAAGCAATTCTGCCTCAGCCTCCTGAGTAGCTAGGATTACAGGCATGCACCACCATGCCCAGCTAATTTTGTGTTTTTAGTAGAGATGGGGTTTCTCCATGTTGGTCAGGCTGGTCTCAAACTCCTGACCTCAGGTGATCTGCCTGCCTTGACCTCCTAAAGTGCTGGGATTACAGGCGTGAGCCACCGTGCCTGGCCACTTTTAACTTTTTATGATAGATTTTTGTATATTTATGAGAGTAAATGATAAAGTAGGCTAGTTTCTACACATATTTTATGCATTCATGACATACTTAACATTTTCTTTTTTTTTTTGATATTTCTAAGCTTGTTCATCTGTGAGTTTTTTCAATTGTCACAAATTTCTAAAAACTTTTTCAATACATTTATTAAAAAAAAACTCATATAAGTTGATCTGTGCAGTTGAAACCTGTGTTGCTCAAGGGTTAACTGAAGTTCTTTCTTTTATAACAGCTGGGTTTGCTGCTATGGTTAAGAAGGTCTACTTTATACCTTCATTGTACATGAGGTCTTTTCTATTTTATTCTAAGATCTTTGTTCTTTAATTTTATGTTTTCATTTAAATGTAAATGTTTAAACAATCTTTTACAATCTTTTTTTTTTTTTTTTTTTTTTCCCAGGCTGGAGTGCAGTGGCGCAATCTTAGCTCACCAAAATCTCCACCTCCTGAGTTCAAGACGTTCTGAGGCCTTGGCCTCCCAAATAGCTGGAACTACAGGCGTGCACCACCACATCCAGTTGATTCTTGTATTTTTATTAGAGACAGGGTTTCACCATGTTGGCCAGGCTGGTCTTGAACTCCTGACCTCTGCCCATCTTGGACTCCCAAAATACTGGGATTACAGGCATGAGCCACCACGCCTGGCCTAAACCATTTTTTGAAATGTTATCAGATAGGGGTCAAATTATCTTCTTTCACAATTTTTTTTCTTCCATATGGAGAACCAGTTCAATAGCCTCATTTACTAAATGAACCACTTTTTTCCCTGGCTATAACAACACTACTGTCATATGCTGAACTCTCTTCCATGCCAGTTCTAGATTTTCTTTTCTTTTTTTTTTTTTTTTGAAACAGAGTCTCCTTCTGTTGCCCAGCCTGGAATGCCGTGGCATGACCTTGACTCACTAAAACCTCTGCCTCCCAGATTCAAGTGATTCTCCTTGCCTCAGCCTCCTGAGTAGCTGGGATTAAAGATGTACCACCATGCCCAGCTAATTTTTGTATTTTTAGTAAAGACAGGGTTTCACCATGTTGGTCAGGCTCATCTTGAACTCCTGACCTCAAGTGATCTGCCTGCCTTGGCCTCTCAAAGTGCGGGGATTATAGGCATGAGCCACCGTACCCGGAGTCTAGATTTTCTATTCTTGTACTTTTTTTTTTTTGAGATGGAGTCTGGTTCTGTTTCCCAGGCTGGAGTGCAGTGGCATGATACCACCTCACTGCAACCTCCACCTCCCCAGGTCAAGCAATTCTCCTGCCCTCCCAAGTAGCTGGGATTACAGGCACATGCCACCATGCCCAGCTAATTTTTCTATTTTTAGTAGAGATGGGGTTTCACCATGCTGGCCAGTCTGGTCTCAAACTCCTGACCCAGTGATCTGCTGCCTCAGCCTCCCAAAGTTCTGGGATTACAGGTGTGAGCCACCACACCTGGCCTAGATTTTCTATTCTTCTCCACTATTCTATTCCTATGCCATTATCATACTAATTTCATTAAAGTAGGTTTATGAATGTCCTGGTATCTGGTTAAGCAAGTAGTTTCCCTTCACTGTACTCCATGTTCATACTTTCCTAGTTTATTCTAGGGTATAAATTCTTCCATATGGATTTAAGATTATTTTCATGATTTCTTAAAAACTGCCTGCCTGGTCGGCTGTCATGGCTCACACCTGTAATCCCAGCACTTTGGGAGACTCAGGTAAGTAGATCACCTGAGGTCAGGAGTTTGAGATCAGCCTGGCCAACATGGTGAAACTGCATCTCTACCAAAAGTACAAAAAAATTAGTCAAACGTGGTGGCGCACACCTGTAATCCCAGCCACTAGGGAGTCTGAGGCTGGAGAACCTCTTGAACCTGAAAGGTGGAGGTTGCAGCTAGCCAAGAATTTGCCATTGCACTCCAGCCTGGGCAGCTGAGCGAGACTCCATCTCAAAAAAGAAAAAAAATTAGTCGGGCACCATGGTGCAAGCCTGTCATCCCAGCTACTCAGGAGGCTGAGGCACGAGAATCGCTTGAACCTGGGTGGGGAAGACTGCAATGAGCCAAGATCACACCATTGCACTCCAGCTTGGGTGACGGAGTGAGACTCCATCTCAAAAAAACAAACAAACATGGCAGGGCATGGTGGCTCATGCCTGTAATCCCAGCACTTTGGGAGGCCAAGGCAGGTGGATCACCTGAGGTCAGGAGTTCGAGATCACCCTAGCCAACGTGGTCAAACCCCATCTCTACTAAAAATACAAAAGTTAGCCAGGCGTGATGACAGGTGCCTGTAATCCCCAGCTACTCAGGAAGCTAAGGCAGGAGAATTGCTTGAACCCAGGATGCGGAAGTTGCAGTGAGCCAAAATAATGCCATTGCACTCAAGCCTGGGCAACAAGAGTGAAACTCTGTCTCAAACAAACAAACAAAAAACCTGCCCACCAGAATTTGAATTGGAATTGCGTTAAATATAAATATTAAAAAAAATTTTTTTACAACATTTTCTTATCAAAAAACAAATAACTTTCTACTTGCCT
Source organism: Cacajao melanocephalus (assembly GCA_963573385.1). Lineage (NCBI taxonomy): Eukaryota > Metazoa > Chordata > Mammalia > Primates > Pitheciidae > Cacajao > Cacajao melanocephalus. Next base: position 8,495 of record CAUYLG010043512.1, read on the forward strand.
AGCTTTGAACTTTGTTGTTCAGTAACATTTTTATTATATTATTCATATACATCTTGTGACTTTGTTCAGCTTAAATATAGGTATTTTAAAAATAACTTTTTTGGCCAGGCACAGTGGCTCATGCCTGTAATCCCAGGACTTTGGGAGCCTAAGGCAGGTAGATCAGAGGTCAGGAGTTCAAGACTATCCTGGCCAAGATGGTGAAATCCTGTCTCTACTAAAAATACAAAAAAAACTAGCTGGGCATGGTGGCAGGTGACTGTAATCCCAACTACTTGGGAGGCTGAGGCAGAGAATTGCTTGAATCCGGGAGGCAGAGGTTGCAGTGAGCCGATATCACGCCACACATACCAGCCTGGACAACAGAGCGAGATTCTGTCTCGAAAGAAAGAAAAGAAAGAGAGAAAGAGAGGACGGAAGGAGGGAGGGAGGGAGGGAGGGAAGGAAGGAAGGAAGGAAGGAAGGAAGGGAGGGAGGGAGGGAGGGAGGGAGGGAGGGAGGAAGGAAGGAAGCCAGGCGCAGTGGCTCATGCCTGTAATCCCAGCACTTTGATGGGCAGATCACCTGAGGTCCGGAGTTCGAGACCAGCCTGACTAACATGGAGAAACCCCGTCTCCATCAAAAATACAAAACTAGCCAGGCATGATAGCACCTGCCTATAATCCCAGCTACTCGGGCGGCTGAGGCAGGAGAATCGCTTGAACCCGGGAGACGGAAGTTTCAGTGAGCCAAGATCACTCCATTGCACTCTAGTCTGGGCAACAAGAGCAGAACTCTGTCTTAAAAAAAAAAAAAGTTCAAGGCCAGCCCTAGGCAACACAGTGAGACTCTGTCTCAAAAAAAGGATTTTTATTTATTTATTTATTTATTTATTTATTTTCTGAGAGGGAGTCTTGCTCTGTCGCCCAGGCTGGAGTGCAGTGGTGCGATCTTGGCTCACTGCAACCTCTGTCTCCCAAGTTCAAGTGATTCTCCTGCCTTAGCCTCCCGAGTAGCTGGGACTACAGGTATGTGCCACCACACTAGGCTGATTTTTTGTATTTTTAGTATAGATTAGGTTTCAGCATGTTAGCCAGGATGGTCTTGATCTCCTGACCTCATGATCCGCCTGCCTTTGCCTCCCAAAGTGCTAAGATTACAGGCGTGAGCCACCACGCCCTGCCTGATTTTTAAATTTTTAATCTTAAACAATTTTCTGTAGAGACAGGGTCTCCCTCTCTCACCCAGGCTGGAGTGCTGTGGTGCAATCTTGGTTCCCCGCAGCCTTAAACTGCAGAGCTCAGGGTTTCCTTCCACCCCAGCCTTCTGAGTAGCTGAGACTACGGGCAAGTGTCACCATGCCTGGCTAATTTTTTTTTTCTCACCCCTGCAATCCTGACACTTTGGGAGGCCAAGGTGGGCGAATCACTTGAGCCCAGGAGTTCACGACCAGCCTGGGCAACATGGCAAAACATCATCTCTACAAAAAATACAAAAATCAGCCAGATATGGTGGTATGCGCCTATAGTCCCAGCTACTTGGGAGGCTGAGGTAGGAGGATCGCTGGAGCCCAGGAGGCAGGTTGCAATAAGCCAAGATCTCAAACACTGCACTCCAGCCTGGGCGACAGACCCAGACTCTTTCTCAAAAAAAAAAAAAAAAATTGTAAAGACAGAATCTGGCTATGTTGTTCAGGATGTTCTCCAACTCCTGGCCTCAAGCAATCTTCTTGCCTTAGCGCCCCTCAAAGTGCTGGGATTACAAGTGTTAGCCACTCTGCCTGGTAAAAAAGTTCTTTTTTAAATTAAAAAAAAATTTTTTTTTTGAGACAGAGTTTTGATCTTGTTGCCCAGGCTGGAGTGCAATGGCTTAATCTCAGCTTACCGCAACCTCTGCCTCCCAGGTTCAAGCGATTCTCCTGCCTCAGCCTCCCAAGTAGCTGGGATTACTGTGATGTGCCACCACGCCCAGGTAATTTTGTATTTCTAGTAGAGACAGGGTTTCTCCCTGTTGGTCAGGCTGGTCTTGAACTCCTGACCTTAGGTGATCTGCCTGCCTCGGCCTTTCAAAGTGCTGGGATTACAGGCATGAGCCACCGCGCCTGGCTTTGGCCTTGAACTTTTATGCTCAAACAATCCTGTATCAGTTCCTAAATAGCTGGGACTACAGGAAGTTCCACCATACCAAGCCCTAGATATTTTATATTATTGAGAATGATTTTTTTTTTTTTTTTTTTTTAGAGACAGGGTATGTTGCCCAGGCTGGTGTGAAACTCCTAGGCTCAAGCAGTCCTCCTACCTTGACCTCCCAAAAGTGTCGGGATTATAGGTGTGAGCTACTGTACCCCATCTCTCTTAATTTCTTTCTTCCTTTTTTTTTTCTTTTGAGATAGAGTTTCGCTCTGTCGCCCAGTCTGGAGTGCAACGGCAGGATCTTGGCTCACTGCAACCGCCACCTCCTGGGTTCAAGCAATTCTCCTGCCTCAGCCTCCTGAATAGCTGGGACTACAGGTACACACCACCACACCTGGCTAATTTTTGTATTTTTAGTAGAGACAGGGTTTCAGCATGTTGACCAGGCTGGTCTCAAACTCTGACCTCAGGTGATCTGCCTGCCTTGGCCTCCCAAAGTTCTGGGATTACAGACCAGGTAGTGAGCCACCATGCCCTGCCTCATAAATGATTATTAAATCAACTTTGTTTATTCAGCTCCTCAATTCCTCTTTTCTTTGCCTATTAGTCAGTACTAAATCTGTTTAATCACAGTATAATTGTAATTCTATCAAGTTCTCCTTGCCTTGCTTTCTTTGTTTTTCTGTCTTTTTGTTTTCTGTACTTCATGCCAAATTTTTTTTTCTCCTTGCCTTTCTAATAGTTTGTTGTTGTTATTGTTGTTTTGGTTTGGTTTTCTTTACTCTTTTTTTTTTTTTTTGAGACAGAGTCTCACTCTGTCACCCAGGCTGGATTGAAGTGGCGCCATTTGGGCTCACAGTAACAGGGTTTCATTACGTTGGCCAGGCTGGTCTTGAACTCCTGACCTCAAGTGATGCACCGGCCTCGGCCTCCCAAAGTGCTGCAATTGCAGGCGTGAGCCACCTTGCCCAGCCAAATGGTTTTTGTTTTATATATTTAGCTGTCATCATGCTTGGATTATGATTATTAAAACTTTAAATTAGGCCTTTTGTTATTACATATCATCCCATTTAGTACTTTTACTTTAGGTTTCTCATGATATTCACACTGCCTCTCCTCCTTTCCCTTATTTGCATTTCCAAGGTATGCCTTGCCAACTTCATTGTTTTTTTCATTTTATCACTGTGTTTTAAATCTGTTTCTTGTATACAATACATAGTTGGGTCGTTTGTTTGTTTGTTTGTTTTGAGAGGGAGTCTAGCTCTGTCATCCAGGTTGGAGTGCAATGGCCCAATCTTGGCTCACTGCAACCTCCACCTCCCGGGTTCAAGCGATTCTCCTGCCTTAACCTCCAGAGTAGCTGGGATTACAGGCACCCGCCACCTTGCCCAGCTAATTTCTGTATTTTCAGTAGCAACAGGGTTTCACTATGTTGGCCAGGCTGGTCTTGAACTCCTGACCTCGTGATCTGCCCGCCTCTGCCTCCCAAAGCGCTGGGATTACAAGTGTGTGCCACCGCGTCCAGCTAGGTTTGTTTTTAATTCAATCTGACTGTCTCTTTCAGTGGGATAATTCTGTTTCTTTACATTTAGCACTAATTGATAACACTTTAGTTCTGCCAGTTTTTATTATGTTGATTATTTATTTTACCTTGCTGATGCCGCTATATCCTTTTCCTTGCTTTTTTCCTTTTTTCTTTTTTTTCCAGGCTGGCATGGAGTGATATGATCTCAGCTCTTTACAACCTCCACCTCCTGGGTTCAAGCAATTCTCCTACCTTAGTCTCTCCATAGCTGGGATTACAGCTGTGTGCCACCAATTCCCGCTAATTTTTGTATTTTTAGTAAAGACCGGGTTTCACCATGTTGACTAGGCTGGTCTCGAACACTGACCTCAGGTGATCCACCTGCCTCAGCCTCCCAAAGTGCTGGGATTGCAGGCATGAACCACCATGCACAGCCGTATCTTCCATTTCAATTATTTGTTTTAGCTGTTTTATTATGTATCTCCAGAGAGTCTATCAATATCCAATGAGAAATATATGTATTTCCATAGTCTATCAGTATACAATAGATATCCAATGGATTTTTTTTTGTTTTTTTGAAACAGAGTCTTGCTGTGTAACCCAGGCTGGAGTGCAGTGGCACAATATCAACTCACTGCAACCTCCGTCTCCAGGGCTCAAGCAATTCTCCTGTCTCAGCCTCTGGAGTAGCTGGGATTACAGGCGTGTGCCACCACACCCAGCTAATTTTTGTATTTTTAGTAGTGACAAGGTTTCACCAAGTTGGCTAGGCTGATCTCGAATTCCGACCTCAGGTGATTTGCCTGCCTGGGTCTCCCAAACTGCTTGGGATTACAGGTGTGAGCCACCGATCCTGGCCCCCAGTGGATATTAATGTACTATCTGAAATTTATTATATATAACATATATTAATACATAAACATATAATTATGTAAACATAAAATATATAAATGATATATATAATAAAATATCTATGTTTATATATACAATATAGCTCTGTTCCTCTGCAATCATATGTATTTTATTTTATGCACTTAAAAACATTCAGAGAAGCGGTGTATGGCACACAAGGAAAGGCTAAGAACTTCCACCTTAGACAATCCCAGCTGCCCCTACAACTTCAGTAACCATTTTTCCACCAATGACTCATCTGAATTTTTTTCTCCAATACAGATCTCTCTTGAATTCCAGACCCGCATATTTACATACAAATACCTCCACTTGAGAATCCCAAGTGACGCTTTAAAGGAACCTCTAATACAACATGTCCAAAACAAAACTTACTTTCCTCCTCAGTCTGATCATTTTCTAATGAAAACTTTCTCAGAATATCGTGCTGGGAAAGCCGGTAGCCTAGTCCATCTCCCTCGCCTCCATAGCTAATCCTCACCAAAGTTTGTTGATTTAATCACCTAAACTTTGTTCATTTCTGTCTACTTTCCTCATAGCGTGGGCGTGGAGAGTATTGGTGACCTTACTTGTTTTAGTGGAATGGGAAGGGCACAGGTCAGATAGACATAGGTCAGGGTGGTGAGTGGGAGGTACAAAAAGGGAGAACGTAAATATAGACAATTCCCTTGGAAACTTTGGACAAAGAATCCTGGAAGATTTTGGAACATGGTGTCTTTCTTTCCTTCAGTCCCAATACCCCTGGCACCAGTAAATAGGCAGAGCCTCAGATCTCTTGCTGAGCTTTTACAAGGTAAACTAGTATAAAAACACCCCCTTCTCCTCAGTGAGGATATGAAAGAATTTGTGTGTGCCTGGAAGTGGGAGGTTCCTATAATATTACAAAGGTAATACAGCAAGGGGTGCATCTGGACGGATACAGTAAACTCTTTATTGATTTCTTTCATCCCTTCCTGTTCTCCTCCAAACTGTTTTCAAGGAAGCAGCCAGGAACTTCAGATGTAATTTCTGATCATATTTAAACTCCTTCTTCTGCCTTCCTCGCTAGTTTTTTCTCCCTGACTCTCCAAATTCATCCTCTGGACCACAGCCACTGGAGATGTATTTTGATTCCTCACACTATGGTCTCTTCTATCACAGGCCTTCATATGTGCTGTCTCCTCTGCTGTCTCTGCCCTTTTTGCTTAATTAACTCCGACTGATTCATCAGGTCTTAGCTCAAATGTCCTTTCTTCAAGGAAGTTTTCATTGCCCTCCAAGACAGGGTAGGACTTCTGACTTTAATCACATCCTGTCCTTTCCTTCATAGTACTCATCATCGTTTGCAGTTACATATTTGTTGTTGTGATTATTCGATTAACATCTGTCATCACTAACAGTCGAGGCCCCTAGGAAGGAAGGAAGGGGCCCCTCTTTTCATACCATAGTATCCTCAGCCACGATACTAAGATAGTACAATGCCTAGCACGCAAAAGATACTCAATAATGTGTGTGTATGTGTGAGCTTGTGTATAACTGGCCAAGGACCTGGATATGCAAAGCAAAACAAACACAGACTACGGTGATCTCATAAGGAGATACTAAACTGAGTGACTATTTCAGAGCTCCCTGAAAGACATCTTTACGGTTAGGCCTCTGTCAGCAGCAGCATATAATAGGATATACCATCTACTCGTTCGGTTTCTCAATCATTTGAATCCACCCACACTCAGCAGTGTGGACTCTCAGCTTTCAGAGAGAGAGAGACCAACCTCCAACCTTGAGATATTGCCATTTCTTTTTTCTTTCTTTTTTTTTTTTTTTTGAGACAGAGCCTTGCTTGTCGCCCAATCTGGAGTATAGTAGTATGATCTCGGCTCACTGCAACCTCTGCATCCTGGGTTCCAGCGAGTCTTGTGCCTCAGCCTCCTGAGTAGCTGGGATTACAGGCATGAGCTGCCAGACCCACTAATTTTTGTATTTTTAGTAGAGACAGGCTTTCACCATGTTGGCCAGGCTGGTCTTGAACTCCTGGCCTCAAGTGATTCACCTGCCTTGACCTCCCAAACTGCTGGGATTACAGGTATGAGCCATCATGCCTGGCCCCATTTCTTCTTTTGACAGTATATATTCTGCACCTACCCCTACTGCATTCAAACACTAATTTGGGGGTGGAAAAACACAGATGAAGGAGGCCTGGCTATTATTCTCAAGGAATTTATAGTTTTGAGGCATAGTCACATACACAAATTATAACTTCCTCTTTTATTTACTTATTTATTTATTTTTGAGATGGAGTCTTGCTCTGTTGCCCAGGCTGGAGTGCAGCGATGTGATCTCAGTTCATTGCAACCTCTGCCTCCCAGGTTAAAGAGATTCTCCTGCCTCAGCCTCCCGAGTGGCTGGGACTACAGGTGTGTGTCACACGCCAGGCTAATTTTTGTATTTTTAGTAGAGACAGGCTTTTACTATGTTGGCCAGGCTGGTCTCAAACTCCTGACCTCAAGTGATCCACCCACCTTGGCCCCCGCAAAGTGCTGGGATTACAGGCATGAGCCACCACAGCTGGCCAACTTCCTCTTTGAAAACACTAATATTACAAGGCACACTCAAAAGTTTTAAAGGATCACAGAGAAGACAGTGACTATCAAAGCTTAGTAAAACCCTAGCTTATAGAAGTCTTGGGCACAGTGGTTCATGCCTGTAATCCCAGGAGGCCAGGAAGTGGAGACCAGCACAGGTAATAGAGTGAGACCTCTGTCTCTACAACAAATTTAGCAAATTTAACTTAAAGTTGAAAAATTAGCCAGGTGTGGTACTGCAGAGTCCTAACTACTTGGGAGGTTAAGCCCAGGAGTTTTCAGGGCGGCAGTGAGTTATGGTCGCACCACTATACTCCAGCCTGGATGACAGAGTAAGACCTTGTCTCTAAAATTTTTTTTTTTAAAGTGTTATTTAGAATGACTACCCAAGGGGCATACTTTTCAAACCTTCTAAGCTCTAACGTAGGACCTATTTACACCATAAGAAGGCAATTTACTTGGCCCACATTAGACAAGCCCCTTAAAAAATAACCATCACTAAGCCAGACACAGTGGTTCACACCTGTAATCCCAGCACATTGGGAGGCCAAGGCGGGCAGATCACTTGCGATTGGGAGTTCGAGATCAGGATTTCTAGAAACCATGTCTCTACTGAAAATACAAAGATTAGTTGGGCATGGTGGCACACACCTATAATCCCAGCTACTAGGAAGGCTGAGGCAGGAGAATTGCTTGAACCCTGGAGGCGGAGGTTGCAGTGAGCTGAGATCACCCCACTGCACTTCAGCCTGGGTGACAGAGCAAAACTCTGTCTCAAAACTAACAAACAAACAAAAAACATTACTATGTTGCTTTTTATGTCCTTGGCTTTCATATAACAGAAAGTATCTGTATGAATTTTCCTTTTGCATTTGTTATTTAAATCTTCTTAATTGCTTTATTAAATCATTCACTGTTTCCTAATAAAATCATATTAGAAACTACCTTTAGAGTTTGGTTATATAAGACAAAAAAAAATCTATGATGTCTCTTCTGATTAACTTATTCCTTTCAGATGACAAAATCTATTCAACATGTACTGTTTTCATTTTTTCCCTAGCATCCAGGAAGCTGAGAACTACCTATCTTCCTTGACTCCTTCCTTCCTTCCTTTCTCTTTCTATTTTTTTTTTTTTTTTTTTTTTTGAGAGAGGGTCTCACTCTTTCTCCCAAGTTGGAGTACAGTGGCACGATCTCAAGGTGGGGAGTCCAAGTGACTCTCCCCCCTAAACCTCCCCCGTAGCTGTGATTACAGGTGTGCACCACCAAGCCCGGCTAGTTTTTGTATTTTTAGTAGAGACGGGGTTTCACCATGTTGTCCAGGCTGGTCTCAAACTCCTAGCTTCAAGTGATCCACCTGCCTCAGCCTCCAAAGTGCTGGGATTACAGGCGTCAGCCACCATGCCCAGATGAGAACTACATTTCAAATTCAGTGACAGTCATGTTTAACCCCAAAATAATTGTGATCTCCTTTTTCTTTTTTTTTTTAAATTCTTCTTTTCTTTTATTTTATTTTTTAAAGACGGGGTTTCACCATGTTGGTCAGGCTGGTATTGAACTCCCGACCTCAGGTGATCCGCCCGCCTTGGCCTCCAAAGTGCCTGGATTACAGGCGTGAGCCACCACGCCCAGCATGATCTTCTTTTTCTCCGGCCCTAATATTCTATTTCTAGTTTTCTAGCCTATTGTAAATCCCGTTTATGCTCTTATGGACAAGAGAGGAGATAAAATTAACATTTGGTATGCTGATTTGAGAATTATTTCTGCAATTTTACAAAGATAAATGCAAAAATACATGCCCTATGTTATGACATTTAAAGAATTTGTAGAGGTTACTCCAGGCACACTGCCTATGGGGTAACCCTATTCCACAAGGAGCAGGAAGAAAAAAAAAAAAGAATTTGTAGTAACTGAAGAGGACCCAGAGAAAAGCAATAGAAAAAAGAACAATGAATGGAGACTGAGATAGTATGCCCATATTCTCCAACCCAAATATTGTAGCACATTGATCTATTGTACCGCATATTAGCATATGCGCTAATAGAAGTGAATATGTGAAATTCGGGACTATTTCTGAAAAATCCTGGAGATACGTTGAAGACAGATCCCAGGAGTCATGGTCATTATTCAACATATAATAGATATGAAAAGTTACAGAAAGGCTTTAACCTTTTTTGGATCACAGACCCCTTTGATGATCTGTTGAAAATATCGGAACTGCTCCCCAGAAAAATACAGGCACGTAGAGTTTCAGAAAGCAGAACCCTCCTATTATCTATTTATTTTTCCAGAATATCAAAAGCACTTTACGGCTGGTATTGTTGTGAAGAGTTCAGAAAGACGAGGAAAAACCTGAGCTGCCAAGTCAGATGGGAAGGATGGTAAATCAGCTACCAGTTGAAGTTCTTAACACTCTGAAGCCATTTTTAAGACGGTTTAAGCCAGTGGGTGCTTTGTGTGTGTGTGTGTTTGTGTGTGTGTGTGTGTGTGTGTGTGTGTGTGTTCTCAACTTTTTAAAGTAACAGATCCCTTTGAGGAGCTGCTTAAGGTATGGGTCAGCTATCTCAAAAATACTCCCGCAAACACCCCGACCCTCGCTCCCACCCCACAAATCTGCAAATAATTTCATGGGGTTCATGGACTTCCTAAAGCCCATCCTCTGATAACTTGATGTAAGTGCAGACTTCCCAGGGCTCAGCGGAATGCCCTTGATGACCTGTAACAATCATCCTCTTTCATCATGGGGACAAGAGCGGCCTAGAAGGAGGTTCTCGGAATCACCAGACCCCCATGGATCCTCATCAGGCCCCTTCAAGCTTCCCCTCCCCCACGCCTGCGCAGCGCAGGTGCGAAAACCTTAGGGGCCACCCGGGCGCGACGGCCCCAGAGCTGGGGGGAGGGCTGGGGCCCTGGGAGGGGCGGGGGTGGGGGTGGGGGGCCTTCCCGGTGTTGCTTGGTGACCACGCTCTCCGTCCAGACCGTTCCATTTCCTCAGCAGGGGGCGCCGTGGGCCCGGCCGCCGCTGACCAGCCTCGCAGAGCCGCCCTCTTCCGGCCTGCCCCCCTCTGCCGGGCGGTGGCGAGCGCCCATGACGTCACAGAAGGCGGGGCCAGCGTTGCTGCCGGGTGTTAGAGGCGCCATTGGAGCCGGCTTGGCTGGCGAGCCCCGCTGAGGAGCCTGATCTTGGGCCGCACTTACCGCCGCGTCCGCTCCCGGTCCCTGGCCCCTCAGCGGCATGGCGTGTGGGGCGACGCTGAAGCGGCCCATGGAGTTCGAGGCTGCGCTGCTGAGCCCCGGCTCCCCGAAGCGGCGGCGCTGCGCCCCTCTGCCCGGCCCCACTCCGGGCCTCAGGCCCCCGGACGCTGAGCCGCCGCCGCCGTTTCAGACGCAGACCCCACCGCCGAGTCTGCAGCAGCCCGCCCCGCCCGGCAGCGAGCGGCGCCTTCCAACTCCGGGTAACCTGCGCTCCTGCGGGTTTGGCAGGAAGCCAGGCCCAGGCATTTTTTTGGGGGGGCAGGGGGGGAGGGTTGGGAATACCAAGCCAGTTTACCCACGGACCCTTCTTTACCTTGAGAAAAGGGAACTGGGATGCCGCTGGGCCTGGTTGCTTCCGGGGATGGGAGACATCCGGGAGGGGTAGTGGGGCCGCAGGGTTGGTTTTCGGTTTTCCTAGAGAAGGAAAGGCTGGAGGGGTGGACACCAAGAGGAAAATGGGAATACCCCTGGCCGCTCAGGGCCTTCCCTGTCGCTGAAGCCCCTCCTGCCTCCGCTGCCCGGGCCTGCACCGACCCACCGTGCAGATCCAGTGGGCCGTGGAAAACTGGATTCTACTCACGAACCTGGCCTAGAGGGCGTTGGGGGGGCGGTGGTGGCGGCGGGTTACCGGGAAGGGGATCGAGTGCGTGCTGTTCAGCGCCCTACGGTAGCTTGTAGGGAGACTTGATTTCCAGAAGTCTTTAGGGACTAGAGGCCGCCGCGAGAGTCGAGAGTCACGGAATCCAATTTCAACCTGGTCATTTCTAAAGGACTGGCTACGTTCTTTTATTATATTGCTATTGCCTTGTACCATATATGGCTTGAAATCGGTAGGTCATTAGCTAGAATTTGAGAATTCTACGACGTCCGTATTTTCTACAGAACTAAGAATGTAACTGTCCTTAACAGAGGGACTCTCCTTCAGTAAGGAATTCCACTTTGTCCAAGGAAAAGGAAGGACTGGCGTTACAGTAGACACCTCATCATAGCGCAGGAGTAGAGGGGAGGGTGCCTCAGCATTAATATTCTGCGTTTTTAAAGGACTTCCAGAAATGAAAGGGGCGTCTCAATAATGGATTTGGGCAAGTCATTTCTTTGTGTGTTTTTCTATTCCTCAAGCTTAAGCAAAACCTTGGGTTCACCATAAAATCATTTTTCTTCACCCTTTTTCAGTTAGCAGTGCCTTCAGGTTTCATTTCCTCCTTCCTCTGCATATTGATCCACAATGCAAATTTCTGGCCTTCATCCTCACACCAAGATTCCTGCAGCCAGCCAGAGCTCTCCCAGGCTTTATATCCTTAACTCGAGTTTACCTTTTTATCCTAGAATTCAAAACATTTATCAACTGTGACCATATCTTAACCTAGTCAGTTTCTTAAACATTTTTTCAAACCGTGCCTTTGCTCTTTCCCCCAGACCCAACGCTCTGTGCCTTTATCATGATGTTTTTCCCTTCTATTTGCTAATCCCAATAGAGTAATTTCTTCAAGTCTCTTATCCGTTACCTGACAAACCTACCTATAAAAACCTGTATTCTACTTTAAATTCCCTGGCCGCTCAATGTTGTATAACCCTATGTACAGAATGAGATAATGTTTGCAAAAGTCGTTTTTAAAGAACCCTCAAAAGCAGGGGCCATAGATGGCCACTTCCAGTGATGTTTTGTTCTTCCCTGGCTCCTGCAAAAGATAGTCTCATAATCTTTTTGGGTCTCACTTCTGCAAGTAGGAGTTAATACTTGCCTATCTTTTGTTGAGGAACCCTCGAGATCGTTGCAAAAGTATTTTGAATAGTTATAAAGCGATGGGTTTAATGTAAATGTTTTCTTTCTTCAGTACCCGCTAAGCTAATTCAGTTGCAGTTCACATTACAACAGCTGCTTAATAAGTGATTTTTGGTGGCTCATGCCTATAATCCCAGCACTTTTGGGAGGCCAAGGCAGGTGGATCACTTGAGGTCAAGAGGTCAAGACCATCTTGGCCAACATCTTGAAACCCAGTCTCTACTAAAAATACAAAAATTAGCTGAGTGTGGTGGCAGACACCTGTAATCCCAGCTACTAGGGTGGCTGAAGCAGAAGAATTAATTTAAACTTTAACCTGGGAGGAGGAGGTTGCAGTGAGCCAAGATCGAGTCATTGTACACCAGCCTGGGCAACAAAAGCCAAAATCCGTCTAAAAAAAAAAAAAAAAAAAAAGAATGTGGTGAGCCAGGCATGGTGGCTCACACCTGCCATCCCAGCACTTTGGGAGGCTGAGGCAGGAGGATTGCTTGAGCCCAGGAGTTTGAGACAAGTTTGGCGACATAGTGAGACCCTATTTACACAAAAGAATTCTAAAAAATTAGCTGGGCAATTTTTCTGAAATTTGAAATGCTGCAAAGTCTGAACTGCTCCAAAAATTGAGTGATAATATGAAACTCAAAGGAAATACTTTTTCATTGGAGCATTTCTGATTTAGGGTAAGGGACATTCAGTTGATAAGTATAATGCAACTGTTCTACAATCCAAAACTTCTGTCTCAAGCATTTCAGATTAGGGATGCTCATTCTGGATGGTACTTTTTGTGGAAAGGTCCTGTAAAACTAAGCCATTTATTGCTTAAAGCTTTATTGAGTGCTAGGTGGATACCAGGCATCCAGGCACAGAAGAAGGGGTTGCTGACCGCAGGAAATATTTGTAAACATAATGTGCAAAGCAGTTAACTGATGATGACTTCAGAGTCTGGGAGTAACTTCTGGTTTGAGGTAGCATTTTAGCTGAGTCTGGTTTTTTCTTTTTTAGACAAAGTCATTCTGTTGCCCAGGCTGGAGTGTAGTGGTGCGACCTCAGCTCACTGCAACCTCCATCTCCCAGGTTCAAGCGATTCTTCTGCCTCAGCCTCCCCAGTAGCTGGGATTACAGGCATGCATTACCATGCTCAGCTAATTTTTTTTTTTAATAGATGGAATTTCACTCTTGTTGCCCAGGCTGGAGTGCAGTGGCGTAATCTCAGCTCACTACAACCTCTGCCTCCCAGGTTCAAGCGATTCTTCTGTCTCAGCTTCCCAAATAGCTGGGATTACAGGCATATGGCACCACGGCCAGCTAATTTTTGTATTTTTGGTAGAGACAGGAGTCTCATCATATTGGTCAGACTGGTCTCGAACTCCTGACCTCAGGTGATCCACCTGTCTCAACTTCCCAAAGTGCTGGGAATACAGGCATGAGCCACTGCACCTGGCTAGCTGAGTCTTGATAAAGTTTGAGCCATAGTCTCATTTCGAGCACAGGGAAACATGAGAGCAAAGTCCATAAGACCCGCAATTTGAGGAAAGAATAATGTAATATAACTGGATTGTAGTGGAATCCAAATGCAACCATGAAAATAAATTGGGGCCAGATCTTGGAACGTATTGAATGCCATATTCGAGAGTTTGAATTTTTGCTTGTAGCAGCTAGGAACACTGTAGAATTTGTAGGATAGGCTTAAGCCTGAAATAATCTGGAAGCACAACCTCAAATAATGGAGGCAAGGATTAAAATTATCTACTGTTAAAAAGAAATTTGGATTTTCTTTCTTTCTTATTTATTTTCGAGATGGAATCTCGCTCTGTCACCCAGGCTGGAGTGCAGTGGCGCAATCTCTGCTCATTGCATCCTCCGCCTTCCAGGTTCAAGTGATTCTCCTGCCTCAGCCTCCCAAGTAGCTGGGACTATAGGTGCATGCCACCACCCCAGCTAATTTTTTTTTTTTTTTTTTTTTTTGTATTTTTAGTAGATACAGGGTTTTACTGTGTGAGCCAGTCTGATCTGGATCTCCTGACTTTATGATCTGCCCGCATTGGCCTCCCAAAGTGTTGAGATTACAGGTGTGAGACACTGCACCTGGCCTGGATTTTTCTTTTTTTAAAAAAAATGTTTTATGTGGTCTTCTTCCAAAGAAAATCATGTCTACTTTCTTATTTTTCTCCCTTGGATACCATGTTTAGATTCTTGGACTTCTTAGTCCTACCACCCTCAAAATTGTATCTTTCCATTTGTTCACATTGCCATACAGGAGGCAGAGGTTTATCAAAGACCTTCTGTTCTCTTGAGCATTGTCCTCATACTTGTTCTTTCTTGTTTCAAGTCTTTGCAGTTCTTATCCTTGTATTGACTCTGGCTTGAGGAATAAGACATTTTAAAATGAAGTGGAGCTGGGTTCGGTGGCTCATGCCTGTAGTCCCAGCACTTTGGGAGGCTGAGGCAGGCGGATCGCCTGAGGTCAGGAGTTCAAGACCAGCCTAGCCAACATGGCAAAACCCCATCTCTACTAAAAATACAAAAAATTAGCTGGGTGTGGTAGTGGGTGCCTGTAATCCCAGCTATGTGGGAGGCTGAGGCAGGAGAATTGCTTGAACCCAGGAGGCAGAGGTTGCAGTGAGCCGAGATTGTTGTCATTGCACTCCAGCCTGAGCAACAAAGTGACACTTCAACTCAAAATAAAATAAAGTGAAAACTTCATAAATTCAGGAATCTAGAATATGAACTTCATAGCACTCCCTTTTATTTATTTATTTTTTTAAGATGGTGTCTTATTCTGTTGCCCAACCTGGAGTGCAATGGCACAATCTCGGGTCACAGCAACCTCCGCTTCCAGGGTTCAAGCAGTTTTCCTTCCTCAATCTCTGGAGTAACTGGGATTACAGGCACATGCCACCATGCCCGGCTAATTTATATTTTTAGTAAAGATGGTTTTTCCATGTTGGCCAGGTTAGTCTCAAACTCCTGACCTCACGTGATCCACCTGCCTCAGCCTCCCAAAGTGTGGGATTACAGGCAGGAGCCACCATGCCCAACCTTTTTTTTTAAGACTGGGTTTTGTTACCTTACCCAGGCTGGGCTCAAGTGATCCCCCTACCTTGGCCTCCCAAAGTGCTGGGATTTCAGGCATGAGCCACCATCCCTGACCCATAGCACTGTTAAAGCATTGCTAATCCTACATTGTTCGAGTATTTAGGCTGAACGTTAGGGAGTTTGTGTGGAACCACTTGAATTCATGTCAGTTCCTGGACTGTACTGTCACTTGTTATGACTTGTTATCTTTGATCTTGATTTCTACCACCTTATCAGGTAGGTATTTGATGTTTATATTGAAAAAGTAAAGATCCTGAATGACTTCTCAAGGTATTAGTCACATAGCTAGTAAGAATCAAAGTGGCATTATTAGTGCCTTCCACCTTTAAAAATATGTATGGTTATAGCAAAGTATACACTTGAATAATTTGAGTTGGGGGAGATGGATACAGTTTTTGCTTTTTTTAAATGAGGAATGAAAAAGAACTTGAAAACCACATCCTTTCAGATTCTTTGTTGTTTCTAGGAGTGTATTTCAAGGTGTAATTTGTGTAGTAATTTGTGTTTCCTGGGCTCCCTTTAATAGTGTTAGCAAATTTGTTTGTGATTACCTTGACTCAATCTCCCCCCCGACACCGAGTTGCCTCTTAGGATCAGAAAATTCTTTTCTAAACCCTGACCATCACTTCTAGGCATTAAATCTCAGTTCTTTCCCTGATCGGTGTCCACGATGTGAACATAATAATGGTTTCTGATGCCCTCTTTCCCAGTTTTTGTTTGTTTGTTTGTTTGTTTAAGATAAATTACCCAAGCTTCCCGGGGGTTTTTTTGAGACAGGATTTTGCTGTGTTGCTCAGACTAGTCTCCCGGGATCAAGGGATCCTCTGCCTCAGCCTCTAGAGTAGCTGGGATTACTGGCACTTGCCACCACTTCCGGCTCCAGAGATGCTTTTTTAAAGTCCCATATGGGACAAGAGCTTCCTTGTTAGAAGGCCTTGGGCAGTGTGAGACTCAGCCCTTAATATCCTAGTTTGTGAAACTGTAAAATTTAAAGGAGATCAAAAATAGCCCCTGTTAGGTAAATGGAGGATTTTTTTTTTTACTGTAAATTGTGCTAGTTAACCATCCAGCAAACTGCAGATCTTGTGTTCATTGCCACAGCAGAACAAGTAAAGGGAACTTGGGCTGGTTTATGCCAAAGTAGCTGTTCTTTTATGCATTGTTGAAATAGTGGCAATAGAACTGTCTTTGAAGCCACGGGGGAGTGCTTTGTACAGTATAAACATTTTGCTTGTTTATGTTGGGGGAGGGAGAGATAGAGATCCACATGCCAAAAGGAGTATCTAAAGTCTAGTCAGAAGATCTTTGTCTATTCCCACTTCTGAAGAAAGTTAGAAGAAATGAGACAATAAAGTAAAAGCTCAAGATTGTTTCTTTTTTATTAGAGCAAATTTTTCAGAACATAAAACAAGAATATAGTCGTTATCAGAGGTGGAGACATTTAGAAGTTGTTCTTAATCAGAGTGAAGCTTGTGCCTCGGAAAGTCAACCTCACTCCTCAGCACTCACAGCACCTAGTTCTCCAGGTAAGCCTGCTTTAATCTGCAAAATCCACTTAAGAATTTGTAAATGGTACTTATAATGACTAATCCAGAATTGGTCTCATCTAATGTAATACAGTTGCTAAAGTGGATATATTACTACTTATAGATATTTTTAAAATTCTAAAATTACAAAATTGGAAGAAACCTCAGATTGATTTGATGTGCTTCCAACCACCCAATACAAAAATATCTTCCTGTATAACTGCAATGTGTAATATGGTAGCCTATGCATATTAGATAGCCACATGTGGGCTATTTAATTTTAAATGATTAAAATTAGATAAAATTTTGGCTGGACTAAGGCTGGG
Organism: Cacajao melanocephalus; assembly: GCA_963573385.1. Classification (NCBI taxonomy): domain Eukaryota; kingdom Metazoa; phylum Chordata; class Mammalia; order Primates; family Pitheciidae; genus Cacajao; species Cacajao melanocephalus. The sequence goes on from CAUYLG010043512.1 coordinate 25,584, forward strand.
CTTGGTGGCTTATGCCTGTAATCCCAGCACTTTGGTGGATCATTTGAGGTCAGGAATTGGAGACCAACCTGACCAATATGGAAAAACTCTGTCTCTACTAAAAATACAGTTAGCTGGGCATGGTGGCACATGTCTATAATCCCAGCTACTCAGGAGGCTTAGGCTGGAGGATCTCTGGAACCCGGGAGGCAGAGGTTGTGGTGATTCAAGATTGAGCCATTGCACTTGGGCAACAAGAGTGAAATTCCATCTCAAAAAACAAACAAATTTTTTTTGGCCAGTTTAGGTGGCTCATGCCTGTAATCCTAGCACTTTGGGAGACTGAGGTGGGTGGATCACCTGAGGTCAAGAGTTTGAGACCAGCCTGGCCAACATGTCAAAAGCTGGTCTTTACTACAAATACAAAAAAATTAGGCACGGTGGTGCACACCTGTAATCCCAGCTACTTGGGAGGCTGAGGTTGTAGTGAGCCGAGATCATACCACTGCATTCCAGCCTAGGTGACAGAGTGAGTCTCCATCTAAAAAAACAAAACAAAATATTTATTTCCTTTTTTTCGAGATGGTGCGTCACCATGCCTGGCTAATTTTGTATTTTTAGTAGAGACAGGGTTTTACCATGTTGGTCAGGCTGGTTTCAAACTCCTGACCTCAGATAATCTACCCACCTCGGCCTCCCAGTGCTGGGATTACAGGTGTGAGCCACTGCGCCCGACTTAATTCGTATTCTTTAAATTCTGGGATACATGTGCAGAACGTGCAGATTTGTTACATAGGTATACACGTGCCTTGGTGGTTTGCTGCACCCATCAACTTGTCATCTACATTAGGTACTTCTAATGCTGTCCCTCCCCTAACCACCCAAACTCGATTTTTCCTTTTTTTTTTTTTTTGAGACGAAGTCTGTCACCCAGGCTACCCTGCAGTGGCACCATCTCAGCCCACTGAGACCTCTGCCTCCCAGGTTCAAGTGATTCTTTTACCTCGGCCTCGTGAGTAGCTGGGACTACAGGGCTGCGCCACTACACCCAGCTAATATTTGTATTTTTAGTAGAGACGGAGTTTCACCATGTTGGCCATGCTGGTCTTGATCTCTTGACCTCGTGATCAACCTGGCCTCCCAAAGTGCTAGGATTGCAAGCGTGAGCCACCACACCCAGCCCCAACTCGATGTTTCTTTTGGCCAGGTTCCTCATGGATGAAGAAGGACCAGCCCACCTTTACCCTCCGACAAGTTGGAATAATATGTGAGCGTCTCTTAAAAGACTACGAAGATAAGATTCGGGAGGAATATGAACAAATCCTCAATACCAAACTAGCAGGTAGGCCGAGGCAGTGAATATGCCATTGTCATTAACAGGGTTCAGTTAAGAATTAATGCCAGTTAAATAACTTAGAGAATAGGACTTCATGCAAGGGAGTTTATTAAGTTGCGGGTATTGAAGTTACTTCGGTGATTGTAAACACGTCATGTATACATTATATGGAAGGACTTTGTTTTTTTGTTTGTTTGTTTTTGTTTTTGTTTTTTATTGGGTTCAAGTTCCAAGGACTTTGTTTTTTAAATAGAGGCAAGGTTTTGCTATGGGCGCAGGCTGGTCTCTAGCTCAGGCCTCAAGAAATCCCCCACCTCAGTTTCCCAAAGTGCTGGGATTACTGGAGTGTTACGCCTTCCCCAGTGGGAAGGATTTTTCATTTGCATTTCTGAAAAGAAAGAAACCAAGCCTGTGCAAGAGTTTTCCATATCAATAAAGGCATTGAGTAGGCCATTTGGGCTAGCTGGCTGGTAAACAGGTGGTTGTGATACTGTACTAAGCTCCCAACAAGTGTTATGGAAGAGTGCAGTATTGTCAACATACTCAAATTTCCTAGTGGAAGTCGTAGTTATGGATGTGGAAAGTTGGGCATCCTATGATTTGAGAGGAACAGTAGAGTAAAAGCAAGGCTAGGGCAGGCTTTGTTCTACAAAGGTAGTGATCAATGATGGCAACAATTAAAGCCTTCTGTGAAAGGAAGAGATCTGAATCAGGAATAAAAAATAGTACCTGTTTAGTGAAAGTGGATAATGTTCCACATTAAACCACAGTACTGTATCTCAAGCACCAACCGTATCATACTCCTTTTCTGATTAAAGTCCTCAGCTGAACCCTGTGGGATATAGGTCAACATCTGTTGCTTAGGGTGACAGTGTAATTAAGAGATGTACAGGCAGTTTTCATGCTTTGCTGCTGTGTAATCATGAGGGAGAGTGAAGAAGCACAACTTTTTCCTGTAATAGCATTGTTTCCTAATCTGGTGACCCACAAAACATGGTTCCTTAGAATGTTAATAGGTCTGCTTTATATTGGGAGCTGTTGAGTTAAGCAAAGTTAAATGGGTTCCTCTACAGTAGAACTACTTTGATCCTTTAATATAATATGTATTATAAGAAGCAGCTCTAATGTATCATTCCCTCTCCCACTTCCACCTTAATACTGTTTCAGTCAGCTGGTTCTGAGTCACTTCTCTGTTCACAGATGTCAGGCTGCCTTCTTTTCTACTCAGTTTCCCCTTACAAGGTGGTACTTCTGTGGAACTGTTTACAGTTATATGGTATAGATTTTCTCTTAGATTTCTGACCATCCCACACTTCTTCCACTCTTGTTTTTCACTCAGCGAGTGTTGAAATTTATAGCAAGGAAAGTTTCAAAGATTCAGGTCCCAAAGGAGATGGGCTGAAATTTGCTGGCTGTGGTAGTGAGCATACCCCTCTGTCTTGGGAGGCTATTAGCAGGGGATGGAGTTATGTCAGGGGGAGAGGTTATCAGGAAAATATTGTTATACACCATCAGTGACCAATTCTAGAAACCAGGAATTTGGCTCTGGGTTCTAAGAGGAAGGATCAGATCTCAGTGACCTTTATAAGGAGGGCCTGAGAGGGTGGAGAATTCAAAGTAGGAAGCTATTTGTGATCCTGACACTTGATTCTTGAAAAATTGAGGGAGAGTTGCTGAGGATAAGTATGTACTGTCTTCTCACAGAACAATATGAATCTTTTGTGAAATTCACACATGATCAGATTATGCGACGGTATGGGACAAGGCCAACAAGCTGTAAGTATTGCCACATTTTCTTTGAATTTTCCAAGTTTCAAGAGCAAAAATTTCTACACTGAATCTATCCTGAGAGTAAAACACCCCTGTGAAGTAAAATGTGCCTGCCTCTGTGCTAAGCCTATTAAATCCACACCAAAGCTTATCCTCACAGTGACTCTACGAGGGAGTACTACTGTTAGCCCCATTTTATGGGTAAAGATAGCACTTACAGAAGTTAATTTGTCCAAGCTTATATAGCTAGTGGTTCAGCCAGGATTAAAATCTAGGTAGTCTGACTCAAGCACCAATTTGTTACCAGAAAGATAGTTTCAGTTGTTAATTTATGAAAATCGATTCCTTAAGTTAGTTTATCAAATGTGGTCAGTATTTCTTTTTGTTTTTTGTGGGGAGAGGTGGTGTTGTGTGTTTTTTGTTTGTTTTTGTTTTTTTGGTTTTTTTTTTTTTTTTTTTTTTTTTTAAGACAAAGTCTCACTCTGTTGCCCAGGCTGGAGTGCAGTGGCACTCACTGCAGCCCCCACGTCCTGGGTTCAAGTGATCCTCCTGCCTCAGCCTCCCGAGTGGGTGGGATTACAGGTGCCCACCACTATGCCCAGCTAATTCTTTGTATTTTTAGTAGAGACAGGGTTTCACCATGTTGGCCAGGCTGGTCTCAAACTCCTGGCCTCATGATTCACCCGCCCTGGCCTCCCAAAGTGCTGGGATTATAGGCATGAGCCACCACGCCCAGCCACAAGACTTATTATTCTAAATATCTTGCAACTACCAGATATTAAAAACATAAAATATAAACAGCTGTATATCTAACTGAATTTGAGTCAGGTTCCTTAAATTCTTGATCTTTAGTGTCTTTTAAGTGGTGACCCATTGTTCATGCTATTTATCACATTTACTATTAGTGAAAATTTTTAAAGCATCACACTACATTTTTTAGTATTCTTACCCTTGTTTTTTATTCCTAATTTACAGATGTGTCCTGAAGCTTTGTCACATATCTGGGTACCAGGTTTGACCTCAAAAGATGGCTGCTGTACACTTTTTGCAACTGGTTTGATATCACATTTCAGCTCCAACTTTGCATCCTGAGAACACTTAAATGTTTCTGCGGGTCCATTTTATACAACTTGAAAGACCATAAAACTTTCTGGCTGCCACAAGCATATCTTTCTTTTCTGCTCATCCAATAAACAGCTGTGCCCTACTGTGATAGATTTTCCAAACAAAAATACCTGGAGCAGCAGTTTAGCAAAATATGCCTTCAGTGGCACTCAACAAATGGAGTTTCCCCAAGCACAGTTCTGTAAGAAGTGTGTGTGAGAGTGTGTGTATATGTGTGTATGTGTATTTTAAGTTATTATTTGTATTGTGCAAAAATTTTTTTTGATCTTGGGGATTCTGGCTGTGAATTTGATGCACGACAATTATGGTAAAAAACATTTGCTTGGTCTACAGAAGATCATTAATGTTTTGTGACCATATAAGTTGTAACAGTGGATTGTTTTTATGTGTAGGTATTATTGTTAAATACAGGGACTGTTTCCAGGCACAGAATATGAATCATAAGTTAGGATGGACATTAGATGTGATTATGATGATATAGCAAAGGTCTATGGTCCTAGATCTACAGATGTGTGGTGAGAAATTAGAACAAACTGGAGACGGGCCATTGACACATGGACTCTGCCTAGGCATGTTAGGAAAATACTTTGACTCCAAGCCTTAAAATACTCACATGGAGTCAGCGCTCACCTCATTCACACAATCATAGAGCTCCCTGGACACTGAACCTCTAAAGGGAAAAGGTCTCCCCTGGAGCAGGAACATCAGGGTTTGCTTGGGAGCGTTTTAAGAGGTGAGCTTGGGGCTAGGCCTGGGCCAGGCCCCCGCAGCACTGCTACTTGGGAGGAGCCACTTCACCTTTGTATTAGTTATTAAAAGTAGAATTGGGGCTGGGCGTGTTGGCTCACGCCTGTTGGCTCACGCCTGTAATCCCAGCACTTTGGGAGGCCGAGGTGGGTGGATTACTTGAGGTCAGGAGTTCAAGACCACCCTGGCCAATATGGTGAAACCCCATCTCTACTAAAAATACAAAAAAAATTAGCCGGGTGTAGTGGCAAGCACCTGTAATCCCAGCTACTTGGGAGGCTGAGGCAGGAGAATCACTCGAATCCGGGAGGCAGAGGTTACAGTGAGCCAAGATCGATTGCGCCACTGCACTCCAGCCTGGGCGACAGAGACTCCGTCTGAAAAAAAAAAAAAAAAAAGAATCCTTTGGTCAGGTTCTCCCAAATTATTTTGAGGTGTCCATGGTCAACTGCTTCAGCTTTGTTTTGGCAACCCCCTGCCCGAAGTCGCATATAGGCTGTTCTTCACCTTGTTTCCAAGGCCGAGGAACAGAAAATAGCCTCTGTTTTGAGGAGGTGGAAGTTAAGTATACATTTATATTTTACTGTGACTTGTTCAGGACCACATTTTACAAAATGCCTTGTTTCTTTTATTATTTCTGGAAAGGAAAGTTCTATTAATATTGTTTTACTTTGAATATAGAATAGTTTTTTTAATTAGGGCTTATTTTGAAAAATTCTGAGTTTAATTCAAATGTATGCCAATACCTTCCGAAGTAAGGTAATATTCAGAGACAGTTGTTCTGATCAGATGGCTTAGAGAAATTTCTGGAATATTCACATTCAAAGATTCCTTATTAATGAATGTCTTTGACTTAAATCTAACCAAAAACTGCAACATTATTCTTTGTACATTTTCATTATATAGTGTTAACAAGCTTAGTTGCAAACAAATAAAATACTTAAGCTATT
>CAUYLG010043513.1:0-41475 GCA_963573385.1 Cacajao melanocephalus
CTCGTCTTTGTTCATTTATGTTTTTTTAATTCTAATTATCTAAATCAATATTAAACTTTCACCTTGTTTTTTTTTTTTTTTTTTTTTTTTTTTTTTTTTTTTGTGAGACAGAGTCTTGCTCTTGTTGCCCAGGCTGGAGTACAATGGCATGGTCTCAGCTCACTGCAGCCTCCACCTTCAGGGTTCAAGCAATTCTCCTGCCTCAACCTCTCAAGTAGCTGGGATTACAGGCACCTGCCACCACACCCAGTTAATTTTTGTATTTTTAGTAGAGAGGGGATTTCACCATGTTGGCCAAGCTGGTATTGAACTCCTGACCTTAGGTGATCTGCCTGCCTCAGCCTCCCAAAGTGCTGGGATTACAGGTGTGAGCCACCACGCCTGGCTGACCTTGGGTCACCTTCTAAGCTGGGAGAATAGATTATGTAGCCCATGGAAAGGGAATCCCTTTCCTCACCAGGCTTCTCCCCATTTTTATTGCCCCACTCCTTATCCATGACAGACTTTCAGGGGTCTGCACTTAATAGGAGGCAGAGAAAGCTGCTTGAGGTTTCACCACCTCCCTTCATTCCCAGAGTCCCACATTGAGTTTACAGGGAGGCTTTTCCAATTTGCAATTCCACCTCTCTCCAGGAACTCTCCTACCATTAACACCTGGCTCAGTGCATTCACTATTGTCACCATCTTCAGCTGTTCTGGAATACTCTTTACACCATTGGATGCCTTCCTCATTTTAATAGCGATATACAATACCGAACATGCCCATCGCCCTTATTATACATGGTTACACTTAATCTTTATACCAACTCTGTGATTCATGTTGTTATTGTCCCAGAAACTTTAGAGATGAGGAAATTAAAGGACACAAAGTCAATTTCCTTGGCCACACGGCTATGAACGTTAAAGTGGAAATGACTGGGCAAGGGTGTAATGTGAGCTTCATCTGTCCTGCTGTTTATTTCTTCTTGGTCTTTTCTCAGGTTCTGAAAGTCTGGAGAACTGTTTTACACTGAGAAATCCTGAAAAGTGATTTCTTCATCCTCCCTCCCCTAATGACACAGTAATTCTGGAGGGAGTTACAGAGCTAAGTAGGCCTGGGATGACTTGGTTTTATTTAATTATAATTTTAATTATTCCATTAAGCCATTTATGTCTCTGGAGTCAATTTTTCTTCTCAGATATTTTCTGATAACTAGAAAATACATTTATAGTTTTTTTTCTTGGTTTTAATTGCGGTCTTATTCATTGGATCAGTTTAGGTTTAGAGTAAATTCTTGGATAAGAATAATCAAGGTTAACCCCGTACACACAGTGCAATAATCATCTTTTTTTTTTTGGCTGTGAAACAGAATCTAGCATGGTCATTTCATACCAGGTGAAGGATGGCTCTCACTTAAACAGTCTTTTACCACATTTTCTATGATACTGCTGGTGTGAAACATGCATTATTAGAATACATGGCAACAGTGCCAGAGTGGACTCTGGATTTTTTATGCCAGACTTTCGTTAAGTGGGAGAAGAGAATACAAATTTCAGAATTTCACTAGGAATGAAAGTAGATGAGCCTCTAGTGTTTTTTGTTTGTTTGTTTTTGGTTTTTTTTTTTTTTTTAACTTTTATTTTAGGCTTGAGGTAAACGTGCAGGTTTGTTACATGGGTAAACCTGTGTCATGGGGGCTTGTTGTACAGATTATTTTTTCACTGGGGCAATAAGCCTAGTACCTAGTAGTTATTCTTTCTAATCCTCTCCCTCTCCCATCCTTCATTCTCAAGTAGGCCCCGCTCTTTGTTGTTCCTGTCTTTATGTCATGTGTTGATGAGCTGCTATTATTTTTAAGGGTCTAGTTAAATTGAAATGGTACCTTTTAAAAAATATTCACCATTGAGACATGTGTTTTCTAGTAGCAAAAATACCATAATGAAAAACTCAGGGCCCCAAATGCTTTTTCCCTAACTACCTATCACAACCTATCAACCCATTTAAGAGCAAAAAAGAGGAACCTGGCATCTGGGAAAATATAGACATTATCTATCATTTGGTATGGGCTTTGACCATATATTTTACTTTCATGACAAGTTAGGCCTACTTTTCTTAAGTTTTAATCCTTCCTACCTGCAAAGTTAGAAGTTGGCATCTTAAAGATAGGATAGGATGAGGGTAAAGATATTTCTTGTATTTCTTCTGGAAAGAGGGGTAGGGGTGTATGTGAAAATCTTCAGGAGAAGACTAAAGAATAACCATAGGGAATAGTGGCAAATTAATTTAAATTAACATACTGTAATAAAGCCAACCCCTGAGAACTGTTCTTCTTGATGTTGTCATAAATAACACTCTATTCATTACATGGGCAAACATGAGCTCAAACTAAATGAATCTATTAAATTTTTTTAAGTCATTTAACTCAGGGTTCAGCTCAGGTTCATTCTATTTCTTTTTAAATTTTATTTTCAATTACCCATATAAAAATTTCATGTATTTATGAGGTACAATGTGATGTTTTGGTATATGTTTATCATGAGGAATGAATAAATCATATTTTTTAAAAAAATTCTTTAACTCTAGTTCATAGCAATATTGAGAAGAAAGTGTTTCTGAGTTGCAAGGATCTTTACTGGAGACTTTTTTTTTTTTCTCTGACACTGGATCTTTGACGTGAGTGATATATAACTAATACTTGGGTGATTCCTGTAACTGGCATAGTTCTAAAATAAAGTGGACACAAATTGTTTTCTGTTTAAATATTTTATGTCAGTAATGGAAACATTTGGGTATATGCTCAACATTGAATCTTTGTAGTATTTGTTACTTAAATATACAGATACCCCACTGGTCAGTGTCTGTGCTATTCCTTGGGCCTCTTTGCTCAGCCCTGGCTTTGTATTTTCTGTTTCAAGCTCTTCCAGATTCCATCTTATCAATACTTCAGAAACCTCTAAGGCAGACAATGTAATGGAGATAGTCAGAAGACCTGGATTTGAATACTCCATCATTTGCTTATTTTGTGACTCTGGGCAAATTATTCAGCTTCTCTGAGGTAATTTCTTCATCTATAAAAGTGAGAAAATGCTTAATGATTATTTCTAGTATTAGGCCTTTAATTTTCCATGCAAAGCTCTACTCTCATAATTCATTTTGAATCAATGATAGCTTGAAAAATATCTCAGTAATTTTCCTCCAGTCATTCCCCTCATGCCGCACCTCCATGTTCACCATTGACATCAATATTTGTCGGCATTTAAACAAATTGTAATGATTTTCCTCCAAAAGGGATTTTACTACTTCTGTTGTTCAACATTGACATTTTCCCACTTCACATCATTTTGGGAAGTGGGTAAATAATGAATAAAATGAGTTTTGATATACTTTGCAAGACAAATTGACTCGCCCGAATTGGATCACTTTGTTTCAGAGCAGTATTGGAATACTTAACTGAATTTGTTAGTGGAGCCACAGGAAAGACTTCATGGGCAAGGCTGCTGTAGGAGCTCAAATAGAGGTGGAAGAAGGGTGAAGGAAGGTGAGAGAGGGTCTGATAGCTACCTGCTGCCCGGGTGAGAATGAGCATAAACAAAGGGTTAAGCATCACATGAAGGGCATGGGGGTCCTTGGAGGTGTGGGACCCACAGAACCAATCAGATGGGCTCCCTGAGGCTACCTGATCCGAACGTCGGGTACCTGATAAGCGGGATGGCTATGAAGGGGCTTGGAGAGGAGAGGAAGGCAATGAAGCTGCCTGCTGGCACAGGATGCCTTCGCCAGCAAGACCGGGGAAAGGGCAGTGTTTAGGACCCAGCTCAAGCCAGCAGTGGAATCTCTGTAGTGAGGACTGGAAGCTCATTGCCCCAACAAAAGGAATGCTGCCGCTTAATTCAACCCTGATATGGAATTCTTGCAGTTGCCCAAAGTAATAATATTCTTTGTGGGTCACTATGACACTATAAAATATTTTGTTCCTAGCAGATGGTATAAACTTAGTGAATGTTTGCTGAATTTACTCATTCACTTATTCATCCAAAAATACTTATGAAACTTCTGTTTTAGGCCTGACTCTATTTTAGAGTGTAGAAATATAGTCATGAATTAGGTAGGCAAGTCCTTGAAGTCACGGGGTTTCTATTCTGGAAGGGGAGTCAGATACTGATATAAACAAGCAGAGTAGTATCAGGTATTGATAAGTGCTTATCATTAGTCTTATCTAGAATGATATTTTAGATGCAATGATCAGGGAAGTGGTATTTGAGGTCTGAATCATAAAAATTAGCCGCCTACCCCAGGATCCATGCAAAGAGAACCTCAAGTGGATTCAAAACATATAACGCATGCCGATTTGTTCTATCTCTTAAGTAAATCTTATATACTGCGTTCAAAATAGTTGTTGAACATGTTCCATCTTCCAGGTAATGGGTTAGGTGCTATGGATATATAAGCAAAAGTCGTGGCCCCTGCCTTCAAAGAATTGACATTCCAATATGGAAATCCAGAGGTGTAAACAATTACAATAAAAAGTGTGAACTGCCCTCATGGAGGTTGGGTCAGTGTATGTGGGAGACTTCTTGAAGAAGTGCCTTTATTGTAATGAAAGTAGACTATGTTGGGGAAAAAATGTCCATGGGTCTCTCATGTTTCTGCAAGCCTTGTCAACAAAGACTGTTATTTGGGACTACCATTGAAGGATATTTGTATGGTGAACTTCTTGGAGGTTAGAGGTAGAGTGTCTCTCTTGAGCAGAGAAGTTTCTTTACTAGGATACTAAAAAAAGTTTCCTTCCAAGGAAAAAGTTGGGCAGGTTTCCTTATAATCTCTTTAAAAGCTTGGCGTTTCCGAAGCTCGGGGTTTCTTACCTTTTTTGGTGCAAACCGACTGAGTATACAGTATCTACCTTGGCCACTCCCTAATGCCCCATAGGATTTGGAGGACAAGAAAAACCAACACGAATATTGGAGCTTATGCTGCTTGCTGTGCCATGAATGATAACATCCTTTGTGTCTGACTCAGGAGTCTGTGTCTTCTGCAAGAATCCATGCAATTGTGGTAGCTCCCTTGTTAGCTTGGAAGCAGACCCTTAATCATTCTTAACGTGGTGACAATATGAAAATTATTTCAGCTTTCTGAGCTTTAATTTTCTCAGTGGAAAACTTGGGATAAAAATTCTTCATGAAATCATTGTACGAGCCAAATGGAAGGTCATAGGTGTAGCAGGACGGTTAGCTATTCCCTAATATATGTTCTCTCTCTCTCTCTCCTGTAACACAGAAATTGTAGTGTGGCAAAGGCTACCAGATTGACAAAAACAACATCTCCTAGCCTCCCTTGCAGCTAGCTGTGATCAAGCAATAAAGCTCTGGTTAATGGGATGTGAGCAGAAGCACAACTTGCAGATGATGTTCTTGCAAGGAAGTAAAATTCTCTCCCGTTCCCCTTCCCTCCTTCTCATTGCCTGGAATACAGACATAGTGGTGAGACACCTTAGAACATCTGATGGGAAACATCCTACACATGGCAGAGCACTAAAACAGAAAGGAGCCTGGAACCTCTGTTCTTTTGCTGTCACCATTTAGGTCCTGGACTGCAAATATACAGACTGTCACATCGGAAAAAACCTTCAGACTTGCTAGAGCCACTCCTATTTGGCATGTTTATTGAAAAAATGAACCTGTATTTTAATTAGTGGAGGAGTGAGAAGATCTGAGTGAGGGATTAGAAAGATGCTGTTGGTGATGATAGATAATAGAAAATGGAGGCAGATAAATTAGAAGGAGGGAGATCACCTAGCGCCCAGTAATGTGGTTATTTTTCAGAGGTTTTGAATGTTGGCAAATCTTTAAGTCTTACCTGGTCTGGGGAATCTTACAAGAACTTTGAATTCCTTAGTCAAATAAATTAGAAACACGCTGAGTAAAAGTTAAACATAATTCTTTATTATAGGTATTGCAAGCGTTTTCAGCACTAAAAGATTTTATGCCTCTTAAGAGAGGGCTGAAAATAGTGTTCCTCAAACTTATCTGAAAATGAGACCTTCTGTCTAAAACTTCCAGTGCTCATGGCCACAAGAGGACACATAATCCAATGCCTGTGAGATTTAAAGACATCTACCAGCCCTCTAGAAATTTTTAATCTGCACTAACTTCCAAATAGTCCACAAAGCAATTCACAAAGGTATTTGTCAGATATGAGGATGAAATAAACATGTGTGCATGACACACACACACCCCTTTTTCAAATGAGAGCCAAAAGTTACAGATACACAAGAAACCATTTGGTATCAATTTTTCTCTACAGTGTTTAGCTTTTTGTTTTTGTTCCAAGGTGTGGATGCACAGGACAAGGATTGAAAAAAGATAATAATTCCTACCTCCATTCCACTTGAAGATCTTCATGAAGAAAGTCCTTGCCAGAGCCTGAGCAAAGTGAATACAATTCTCTTAGCAAGAGGTCACGCTGCATGGTAGATGGCCTCCTTGCTCAGGATGTTCACGACAATCCAAGAAGCAAAATGAAAGGAGGCAGAACCGAACACATCAAGTCAGAATCCCGTGACTTTGGCCCTGAGAGTGTTTGATCTGGCAGGAGCTATTTTCCATGAGTAACCGAGTCCTGTATAGCACTTATGGGATCAAATGGCAGTATACATTGGATCAATAGTTAATGTCTTAATTCTCTCCATGACCAATGTGAGGAAAAGTAATTCTGTTTAAATCCTTCATAGAAAAATACTTCATGCAGAACACTGGGGGGAAAGAATTAAGAGTTGTGATCTCATGTCAAATATTCCTGCAGTTTTCTCAACAGTACAGTTAATCCTTTGGGCTGGCAAAAGCAGGTTTTCTTTCATTATTTTGGTCTGTATTGGCAACAAAGTTATTAGGTGCAAAGGAAACACACAGAGATGTCACACCACGCTTGACACTGTCACTGTGGTGACAGGGTTTTCTCCAGCTGTCAGTGTCAGAAGGATTTCGTTCTGTTTGATGCCACACAGTTTTGTGGTGAGAAGTGGCAGGCAAAGCCCTTTTATTCCTTGTAATGTCTTCATTAATAATAGCAGTCACCAATTACCAGAGAAAAGGAATGCAGAATAAATTGTAAACATTATAACCTGGGGTCTTTAGGGAGGATCTTCTACATTGTTTCATGGCCATGGAGGTGAATTCAGCAGCAGGATTTTTGAATGCTGGAAAGTTAAGGGAAAGCTTCCATTTCTTCTATGCATGTTGGTCATTTATTGACATCATGGTTTGTGTGCACAGTTTTCTCATTTTCTTCAATGGCCTGAATCATTACTCACCCAACAATCCAAAACAAAGTACAAATTGTGTCTCTAAGTCTATACAATGAGAAGGTGACTTCTTTTTAAGAGCCATGAGAAATTCTCAGAATAAAAGTCTTAGAAATAAATGGAAATCCATCACATCTCAGTTTGGGGAATACCACATTGTATAATATTAGGTTTCTTCTTTGCAGGGTTTCTGGAGGCTTTAATGAGATGATGCATTCTGTGAAGCTTTAAAAGACATCTTTGTTATGGGCCTAGATAGTTCCATGAAACCTCTATTTTGGAAAGGCTAAAGGAATCAGTTAATCCATCAGCTTTTATTATCTAATGAGCACATACTGTGCCTGCAAAGAAACCAAAGTTTTCAAGAAACGCCCTCTAACCTGGCAGTCAGACCAAAGTCCACATTCTTGGTGAAGAAGTTAGGCCTAACAGTGTTTTAGCAGAGACATAATTTGATCCTTGGGACTATTTAAGAATACAGCAGTAACAGTTGCTTACTTTGAGCTGCGGCAGAGATGGGCTGCAGGATTTGTGCAATTCTCATCTCACTGGTTGGAATTCTCTTCTCTCCTATTTGTGAAAAATACAGGTGTGAAAAAGTCATGTTCTTGCAGGGGTAGAACTCACAATCGTCTCTAAAATATGACCTAGTGATTCAAAAAGCTTGGAACTTTACTGTTTAACGACATTTTTCAGTGGAGCGTCACACTTTAGCCCTATAGAGCCCTGACTCCAAGGATCCTGGAAGAATCCCAAAGGGGCTTTTGCCATTGGTGAGTGTATGCATGTGTGTAGCTGTGCATGTGCAGAGTCCTGGAAGGATCCGGAGGGGCTTTTGCCATTAGTGAGTGTGTGTGTGCACGCGTGTGTGCAGTTGTGCATGTTCAAAGTCCTGGAAGAATCCAGAGGCGCTTTTGCCATTGGTGAATGTGTGCATGCGCAGGTGTGTAGGTGTGCATGTTCAAAGTCCTGGAAGGATCCAGAGGCACTTTTGCCATTGATGAGTGTGTGTGTGTGCATGTGCAAAACCACCCACACGTTCAGGCTCTGGAGTAGAGGCCAGGAGGAGGGTCCAGAGAAGGAAAAACAGACCACACCTCCCCAAAGTCTTCAAAGCTGGTAAGAATTCCCAAGACAGCAGTTCTTTTGAAGCTCCCCGCATGGTGTTTTATGGGGTTTTGGTTTTCAAATTATCATAGACCATGAACATCAGGATTTAGCCTCATGGATTTTTGCCCTATGCTATAGAGAATTCTTCACTTGGCATCTTGCTTTACTGCCTCTGGGAAAGGTTGACAGGCAATTATAATGTCCTTTTAGTTGTAAGCTGAAGTAGGAATAATGTTTTAAAAATATAAAGCAAATGTAGAGGAAGCTTAGCATAGTGGTTAAGACTAGAAATTCTAGAACCATCTTGCCTGAGTTTGAACCCAAATTGTGTGCCCTTGGGCAGATCATTTAGCTGTGCTATGCCTCAGTTTACTTATCAGTAAAATGGGTCTAATTACAGAAACCCCTCAAATTGTCATAGGGATAAGTGAGTTCATATCTGGAAAGCTTTTAGAATGGTGCCTGATACTTAATAAATGTTTAGTACATTTTAAAATATTTTTCAAAATGGTTTTCAGCTAGGCATAGTGGCTCATGCCTATAATCCCAGCACTTTAGGAAGCCAAGGTGAATGGATCACCTGAGGTTAGGAGTTCAAGACCAGCCTGGCCAACATGACAAAACCCCATCTCAACCAAAAATACAAAAATTAGCAGGATATTGTGGTATGCACCTGTAGTCCCAGCTACTCAGGAGGCTGAGGCAGGAGAATCCCTTGAACCCAGGAGGCAGAGGTGGTAGTGAGCCAAGATCATGCCACTGCACTCCAGCCTGGGCAACAGAAAGACTCCATCTGAAAAAAATAACTAAATATGGTTTTCATTTTCTCTGTTGTATTTCATAATACTCAGAAGTTATTCCACTGCACACTACAGGAAAAGCTGGCAAGTCAATGCCATCCGGGAAAAGCGGTAGCTATGGGACCAGGAAAGCATTGGCCTCAGTGAGAGAAGAAGCAGGGCCTTGGTGGACTTCAGAGAACTAGGAGGAAGCAGGCATGGATTGGTGTTACAGGCGGACCCTCCTTTCAATAGGAGTATTCCTGGAAGGGGAGGTAGGGATGGCTGATTATAAGCAAAGGAGAGAGCAGAGTAGGTTTCTTCTCATTTCCAGTTGGAGACTGTCAGAAGAGAGCCTCACAGATGCCCCCCTTTCCCTCACACCAACGTTGATGAGATCCATCAGAGTAAACTGTGCAGCAGTTGCATGCTTAGGCCAAAGGAGGCCTACATTTAGTTCTCCCAATTCTTCCTCCACTCTCCTTGTGTGCCCTGAAGTTCTGGGCCCCTGTGGAGGACATGCAGAAGTTAGATAACAGTGCTGGGGGAAGCTTACTAGGGATGTCACTGTGGTGAGATTAAACAGACAGACCCTGTGGCTGAGGGCTACAAGCCAAACTACCTTCGCCTGGATCCAGTGGGTATAGACATAGCCACAGATGCATCTTGTAGGGAGCAGGGGAAAAGGACCATCTGAGGACTGAATGTCCAAAAAAAAAAAAAGATAGACTGTGTTACCTAAAGAGAACTTTCAATTATTTTATGTAACAGAGAGTATATAACAGACTGGATTATCAGAGACAGAGGGGTAGGTATTGTAAAGAATATCAGATAAGCTATCGAAAAACAGAAAAATTATATTTTTTTCCTGCTCATCTAAGGGTAGTATATTTTAAATACATAATTCCACAACAGAAACATTTCTTCAAAAAATGACTATTAACAGCATGCAAAGTCATAGTAGATGCTTGGAGGAATAGAAACTAGAGTTAGGTAAGGCTCTTGCCTAAGGACTTGTGTAAGAAAAACAAAGCTCAGTACGGGAAGAGCTTGCTGAGCTCAGGTTTGTCAGATTGAATTGAAAGGATGGTTGAACCTTATGTGAAGGTATCCAGGAAAGAGTTGGGAATGTCAGGTTGGAGCTCAAGAGAGAGAAGAGAGATGAAGATATTTGAGAGGACATCCACTCAGAGGTAACAACTATAGCTTGCCAAAGAGAGTTGAGGAACATGCAACAACCCCTTCTTGGTTCAGGTATAGTAATCAGTGTCAAGAAGGAAGAGTCTGGAAGTGGCCATGGTATTGCCCAAGGAAAGATCTAGAGTGTCAGTTATTGTGTCCTCATGTGACAGAGACCACTTGGGGTGGCCACTTGCCAAGTTCTCTTTTTCCCAAGCATCTGGCTCAACCACATTTTCCAGTTTCCCTCAGCTTGGACTGACCGTGGGACCAAATTCTGCCCAGGAGCACGAGAGTGTTTGCAATACAGGCCGCTTGCCATATCCATTCCCTTTTATCTTCTGCATGAAAGCAAAATTGCTTTTTATCCACACGATTTCCAGCTTAGTAAAGAAGACATATCGAGGGGGTAGGACTGAATTACCACAAAGTCCTCACTTACCCACCCTGCAAGAACTGGCATGTAAGGACACGAGTGAGAAATACCCTTTTATTGTTAAACTACTAGGATGTAGGGTGTTTCTGTTTCAGATGCTAGTATTTTTATTTTTTTTTTTTTGAGACAGGGTCTCACTCTGTTGCCCAGGCTGGAGTGCAGTGGTGTGATCTCAGCTCACTGCAACCTCCACCTCTCAGGTTCAAGTAATTCTCCTGCCTCAGCCTCCCCAGTAGCTTAGATTACAGGTGCCTGCCACCATGCCCAGCTAATTTTTGTATTTTTAGTAGACACGGGGTTTTACCATGTTGGCCAGGCTGTTCTCAAACTCCTGACCTCAAGTTGATCTGCCCACCCGGGCCTCCCAAAATGCTGTGATTACTGGTGTGAGACATTGAGCTACCGCGCCCAGCTCAGGTGCTAGTATGACTATCTAATAAATACAAACTAAGATCAGTTTAACTCACTAGCTCACACTAAGAAAAACCCAAAGGAGACTGGGATGGCTACCAGAATGACAGTTTATTAATTCAATTTGACAAATGTATCTGTCATTCAGACCAGAGATTGTCACACTGACATGCTCCAAGCCTTCTCTGGTTGCTGTCAGACTGCTCGGGAGCCAAACAGTCCAAAGCTGCTTTGTCCGCTGGCCATGAGCGATCACTGCTCAAGGACTGGAAACACGTGGCGTCCAGGCACTCACCATGTTCTTGGTTAGTGGGTGATCCAGATGGGAATAAGAGGTTGAGAAGCATGGAAGCAGGATAAGGGGAGTTATACAAAACCAGAGCTTAAAGATCAAGAGCTAGGAGAGTCTGAATCATCTGCCTCTTGAGATCACTTTCCAGTGTGACTAAAAAGATTGGATGCCTGATAACTTAGGTTCCCTATCAAACAATTCCTCGATAGGTCCAGCAACCCCTGTTTCCTCCTTTCATGCTTTCACAGATGCTTCTTTTCTACTTTCACCGACGTTGGAAGGACACATTCTCTAACTAGCTGCATTCACACATGTAATCAAGGAACCATTCTGTCTCCTCCCACTATGTGCTCGTTTTAGAGTCCCCTGTATTGTGGTTGGGGTAGGGCAATTGGAGAGACCTTTCTAAGGCTTCCAAGGAGGGCCGACACCTGGCACCACCTTAATTGAGAGAGGAAATGAAGTAGGCACTTGCCTTTCAGAGACTGACAGCTCCATAGGGGACGCAGACAGATAAGCACATGAACACCAGGTTACAGTGCAGTGTAAGGGTAATCACAGAAGCAGGTACAAAAAAACAGCTATAGCCCAGAGAAAAATGTGGTTAATACTTCTTGAGTGATATGCCTAGGAAGAAAGGAGGAAGACTTCCTGTAAGAGGTGACAATTGAGCTGGAACACTGATGGAGGTGATCCAGAAAGGAACAAAGAATACAGTGGCTTAAAGTGTCCACAAAACTAGCAGAAATTAAATATTTAGTGGGGTGCAGATGGCTAGTGTGTGAGGAAGGAGTCAGGCAAGCCTGGGGAGGTAGGCAGAGGTCTTTCTCCATGAGGTGCCTTTTACTGAAGCATACCTGTGTATTAGTTTGCTAGGGCTGTTGTAACAAGGTACCACAAGCTGGGTGGCTTAAACAACAGAATTTGTAGTCCCACAGCTCTACAGGCTAAAAGTCCAAGGTCAAGGTGTTAGCAGGGTTGGTTCCTTCTGAGGGCTGTGAGGGGGAGACTCTGTCCAATGCCTTTCCTTAGCTTTGGTGGCTTGCTGGCAACCTGTGGCATTCCTTGGTTGGTAGAGGCATCACCCTGATCTCTGTCTTCATCTTTATCTTCTATTCTCCCTGTGTGCACATCTGTGTCCAGGTTTCCCCGTTTTCATGAGGACACCAGCCATGTTGGAGCACAGCCCTGACTAATGATCTTACTTTAACGTGATGACCCCTATAGAGACCCTATCTCCAGATAAAGTCACATCCTCAGGTTATCGGAGGTTAGGACTCCAACAAAGACATTTTGTTGAGACTCAACTCAATCCATAATGACCAGCATTTAAAGGAAAGCTAAAGAAAAAGAACAAAAGGTTCAACCAGAAAAATAGGAAGAGAATGCAGCGTCTGAGAAGAGTGGGACCAGGGGCTGGTCAGCAATGCTGATTGCATCTTAAGGCTTAATAAGTGGACACACGAATTCCAGCTCTGCCTCTTGCACTTCTTCCTCTGTGCTTCATTTTTCTTTCATTTGCAAGAAGGGGGTAATAAGACTATGGGGGGGATGTGAAGATTAAATGTGATTATGTATATAAAGCTTAGCACATAGTAGGCGCTCAAAACACAATAGTGTAAAAACTGGATTATCGCACACCAGTAACATCTTTCATACGCACATGCTATGTAGTGCCAAAAGGGTTCTAGCCTGGCATCAATTGTTCCCTAAATATACAACATCATTAAAAGCTGACAGACACCTCGGGAGGCTGCTCTTGCCCCCCGCCAGTATAGAACTTGTGAAATTCCATATTTGTTTCATGTGACCAAAAACCTACAGAAATATACAAGCACAAAGCATGTGAATTATGGTAGTGAAACAGGATTTCAAAACATTCCCCTGTTGTACTTTTAGGAAATTAAGCATCTGATGCCTCATGAATCTTTTTCTCCAGGTTGTTTGATTTGGATTTAATGTGGTAACTGATTTGCCCAGGAACAAAACAAAAGCTTGCTTTTCCCTGCATGTCTCGTTGGTAGGATATCCAACAGGCAAGTTTCTACTCCTTCAACCATTCCTTCCGTAGAAGAAACAGCAAGATCCTTTTTTCAGCATAGTGACTGATTTTTTCTCAGAGGCAGGTGAGAGTACTTTCGGTGCCACCCAAACTCCTTTGGAAATGCATTTTCATATTCATGGCACACTCAAGTGATGCTTAAAATGAGCATCCACATTGCAGCTCAGTATTAAATCAACTTGGTCCCTCAGATCCAGTCTGTATCTTTTTATTTTTTATTTTTATTATACATATATATATTTATTGCATTTTAGGTTCTGGGGTACATGTAAAGAACGTGCAGGATTGTTGCATAGGTACATACATGGCAGTGTGGTTTGCTGCCTCCATCCCCATCACTTATATCTGGCATTACTCCCCAGTCGGTATCTTTTAAACTTTCCCAGCCTCCAGGACCTGTCACTACTGATGTTGTGCTGGTGTGGCTCAGAAACCCTGGGACTGGATACCGTGGATCATGCCGATAATCCCAACGTTTTGGGATGCCAAGGTGGGAGTATCACTTGAGCTCAGGAGTTTGAGACCAGCCTGGACAACATAGCCAGACCTTGTGTCTCTCTTTCTCTCTCTCTCTCTCTCTCTATATATATATATATATATTTTTTTTTTTTTTTAATTATTTATTTATTTATTTATTTATTTTTTTTAAACCTGTGTTTGGTGGCACACACTTGCAGTCCCAGCTACTCAGAAGGCTACGGTGTGAGCATCACCTGAGCCCAGGAGCTTGAGGGTGCAGTGAGCCAAGATCGTGCCACTGTACTCCAGCCTGGGCGACAGAGCAAGATCCTGTATCAAAAAAAAATTTTTTTAAAGATGCCATCTTCCTTCAGATAAAATCCATTTTAGTAATATTTCTGAAAGACATCAATATTCTGAAACATGCCCATTGTCTAAACACTTGTGAGATATAGTACCTAATGTCAGTGGTTTTTTTTTTTTTTTGCTTTCAAAGCAGCTTTACTATATTTTCTGTCAATCCTAATCCTTCATTTTTTGTTTAGAGTCACCCTTTTGCTTTGCTTAACCATAACTACTCCAAGCTGTAGTCGGAGCTATGTAAGCAGTCCGTTTAGAACAGAGGGCAAATTCCCAATCACTGCCAATCATCCCCAATTACTCATATCCCTGCCGCTAGCTCTAACGTACAGGAGAAAACCAAGAAGCATGTAGAAAACCCTTTATGCTGGCTTCTTCAGCTTAAGCTTTTTCTGAGTCATGGGACATGAGGCCAAGGAAATGCATTAATCAGTGTTTGTTTCTTCCATCTCTTGCTCTTTTCCTAGCCACACTCGTCCTTAGGTCAGGCCCTTCTTCCGCTTGCCTGGATTCCTGCAATAGCTTCCGAATGGGCTCTCCTTCATGTCAATGTCTTTGTTGACTTAAACTTTCCCGACCTGCCTTGACCTTGGGCTTTCTGGATTTTCATGGTTCTCTATTGCCACCAGAATAAAGTTTAAACAGCCTCACACGTCATTCAGAGACCTTCAAATATATGCCTACACTACATCCCCAGGCTGTTGTTCCTTGAGATCCTTCCATATACCATTAGCTCTTCCTCACAGGCATTGGTACCACAATGTGTGCTTTGATCATTCCCTACCCTCAGCGAGTAAGGCAGGACCCCATCTTACTCAGGGCTCAGCTGCACCCTGCTGAGAAACCTTTGCTGGCATCTCTATTCATTAAATTCCTTTCCTAGGGCTGCTATCACTTTCTACTTTATATTTTATTTATGTGTTTATCTGCTTGCCTCCCTCCTGGATTGCGAACTCCTTGAGTATAGAGATGTATCTGATTCATACCCCCAGAGTATCTGGCAAAGTGTCTTATGCACACAGCAAGTGTCTTATGACTGAATACATGTTTTGAGAGTGACCGAATGCCAGGCTGATGGATGAAGGGAAAACCTCAAATCTTCATGGTGCATCACTGGCCCAGGTACAATCTTCAACCATGCTTTTATAAGCAACACTTTGTGCAGATCTGCCAGATAAATGTATCCACCTGAGACAGCTCTCTTTTGCTTTCTCTTATATATTCTTAGAACAGTCCCCATGGTAATAGTCCCTTGCTCTGAAAACAAGACTGTGTGGGGGGAAGAAGAGGAGGTGAGTTATGTTTTTCTGTCTGATTTGTCCTGCTGTTACTTCAAGTTCATTACTTGCATTTTTGTCTAGGTTTTGATAAACTAAGTTGCCTGTCAGCTATCTTGTTTCCTGGAAGCTCTGCTGAAATGCAAATAAAGCGGCTCATAGCTCTTGGTGTTCTAGGCCCCAGAATTCTATCCTTATTCGAGACCCTTTGGTTTTTCCCATGGAAGGCAGGCGGGTTCCATTCAGTTTCCATTCCTTTCTGTGAACAACCAGGTTTCTAGGGCTAGTGCTAGCTATGAAGAGCAGCGAACTGAAGCAAGCCGAGTACTGTGTTACGTGTCTGTGTTTGCGTGTGTTTGCACAGGTGTGCATGTATAAATGTAGACGTGTGGAGTGAATGGAAGAAGTACTAGTCAAGGGTGAGTAAGATACTAGTTGCTAATTTAACAGATATGAGTGGGAAAGAAAAAGCACTATCTACTGATACCAAAGACAAGGTCTGGGGTCTAGATAGCTTCAATAAACCCACGACATTCATCTTCAAGTCAAAGCAGGTGAAGCATAACCTTCAGCCACTACATCTCCAGACTGCATATTCGACTTAGGGACTTCCTTCCCTTTTAATGTTTACTTTAGCCTTTTCTATTCCTTGTTATCTTCTATCACTTGAATTAATGGTCTTGGAGAAAGAAGAAGGAAGATGATTTATGTATTCTTTTCTCTCCTCATTCTCTTTCTATCAGCCTCCCAATGCTCAGGACTGTTCTGTCTGGAAGAAATTCAAGATGTTCATTTCAGGCTCCATATATTGTTTCTGCCTGTCTGAGGATCTCTTTGAAAGTACTGAATTAATGAGTCATTGTTTACTCACAATCTTATTACAGTGTTCAGAAGTTTCTTTCATAGAGAAAATGCAAGTTGAGTAAAATCTGGATCCCGAGCCCCCAGGCCTTCTGATTTTCCCTTTGCAATGAGACTGCTTAAACTCCTGGTTTTTCTGCTTGTGGTTGTTATGTACCTGGATTTGAATGCTCTTTCTCTGCCATTCTCCTGCCTCAGGACGCCCTGTGTCCTAAGACTGCCTCAGGTCCCATGGCATGGCATGACCCCCTGGTAGCATCATCCAAGACTTTATCCTGGAAGTGCCCCATGTATTACACTGATTTTCTCACAATCACAATGTTCTTCAATGTAGCTCCATCCACTTTAAGTTGACTGAATAGGTAGTCTGGTCAACGCATTCAAAAGCTTATTCTAATGACCAATAATAGTTCAAGAACTTTTACCTTAAATATGTATTTAAAATAGGGGTCATCACTTGGTTAACTCTAAGAAGAATGGAGTAGTATGATGTATTCTATCTGAACAAATAGTGTGGGCGTGCATGTGTGTGTGTGTGTGTGAGAGAGATACAAAGACAGACACACACACAGACAGACGGTAAGAAAGAATGAAAACAGGGGCTTTTGCATACTTTAAATTGCACCGTATTCACCATGATGCCACCTAACTAGAATTTATCATGGGAAGGAACTAGGTATACGTTGTTTTTATCTGATAAGTACAGAGCCCCAAGAAGTGAAAATCATGGAAAAATGAGAAATGGCGGGAGATGCTTGCAGTTGACTGGCAGTATGAGGACCCCAATCCCTGCTCCCACACCAGATACCTCCAGCCATATACCTGCTGGTACTGTGGCTTTCAGAGCTGGGGCAGTAACAGAAATGGTATTTGTAAATCTGCTAAACACGTATTTCCTTGCTAGTCAGTAGCACACGTGTCCTCTATATCATGTGAAAGAATTAACTTGTTCTCCAAAATTTAGCAGAGTTGCATAAGATTTCATCATAAATGTTCATCTAAATTTTGAATATTACCACCCCCTTCTATATGGAAGTCACTGGCTCCTTAGTAAAATTCCCTGTAAAGCTTATAAATGATAAATACTAACTTTATTTCATTTTAAATGGCGTGGAGCAAATTTTTTGTTTGCTAGTTTTTTCATGAAGTTTAATGATTAAAGTGCTAAGAAATGTCTCTAAGACCAGTGACTGGCAATGATGGCGGTGTGAGTGTGGCATTCTGTCAAGGTTATTTGCAAAAACAAACGTTTTGTACCTTCTAAAACATGGTAGCTAAAGCTAAGCTTAATGGTGTTTGGTTCAAATTGGAAGTCTGGAATTCAAGGTGCCTGCAGGAAAAACTGAGCTTGTCACTGTCATGTCTTCAATCTCAAGCACCTGGATCCCCAAATTTTAAAATGTAAGAGTAGAGTAATGCAAAGTCATTCTTTTCTGTTTGGTATCATTTTTCACCAACACAATCCTAATGAATGGTAACAACAATCTAAAAAAATAAGTTGTTGAGAAATAATTTTTTCTAAAAATAACAATGCCATGTATCATGCAATTGATGTACTGTTTTGAAGTTATTTCACAGCAAATGTCTTACTTTGTCCTCACAGAGCTTCTAAGACAAATTTTCCTATCCTCGTTTGACATCTGGGAAACAGACACCATGTAATAAAGAAACAGCTAGAATCCAGATTTTTTTATTTCCGTTTTGTATTTTAGTAGTTCACAAAAGAAAGGAAAAAGAAGCAGTCATGACTGAGAAAATCCTAGCAGAGGTCCACATTTCCTAAGTGTGTGGAGATGATGTTATTGGTAGTAGTTCACAGATGCCCTTCAACCTACGATGGTTTGATGAAAATGCTGTTAATACATCCAACCTACCTACATTTTAGCTTACATTATAGAATATTATAGCTTCAGTGTGTTGAGAAGACTTACGTTAGCCCACAGTTGGGCAAAATTGTTGAATACAAAGCCTATTTTATAATGTGTCAAATAGCTCGTGTAAGAGTATTGTACCACATATCGCTAGCCCAGGAAATGATCAAAATTCAAAGCATGGTTTCTATTGAATGTGTATCATCTTCACTGCACGGTCAAGTAAGAAATTCATAGGTCAAACCATCATAAGTCGGGGACCATCTGTATAACTTAGGAGTTCAAATTCAGATTTTTTTCTCCATTTTTGAGTAATTTTCTGGCCAAAGTTTTGGTCTTATATAATGATAAATAACTTTTTAACAATTCCTTTACTAAAGCAGCAAATTAAATTTTTATGACAAATTTTTACATAAATAAATACCTACCTATACTTGGGAACTTGCTAGGATAACACTAATTTAATATCAATCAAAGCTTAGGTTAGCCCCCAACTTTTCAGATTTCTGGGTTATCCCAGGGTTCTGATAATTGAGGTTGCCTTAGCTTTCAGATTCTTAAGATAATCAGGTTGTTAGATCTACAGGGTAATTAGCTCTGAAATACTACATTCATGAGGTTTTTTTGTTTATTTGAATTTTCCCATTTTTCATGATGAGAATATATTGTACTTTTATAACAGAAGAATGTTTCTAAGATACTGTTTTATATATGCAAAATTTAAAAAAGGAAAAAGAGAAGACAAGAAAGGTAAATAGGAACAAAGAAAAAAAGCAGAAAAAGAGAAACAGAAAAGACAAGACTCTAGCTCAGGCAGTGAGAAGTTTGTAGTTAGGCTGCCGTAATGACCGTGCTAAGGCCACAGAACCAGAGCACAGCCTTGTTTGTGAGAGATATTTCCATAAAGGAACATGTGCTCCCACTGTTAGCCATCCTGGGAAGAGGCTAATTCTGGCTGTGAAACTGAAGCAGCCTGCATTTAGGGGTTGAGTCGGGCCTATACTCTAAAGTATAGTAATGCCTAGGGTTCTGATGAGTGTGAACTGGTTAGCCTTAATCACTGGCAGAGGCTGGGAGTTTGGGTCTATAAACCCTGAGTTGCCACACTTAGAGCTTAAGAATGGAATGTGCTGAAGCCCCTCACTTGGCTAGATGAGGTTAGATTAGCTGCAGACTGGTGTCCCCGAGGAACAGTGATGTTGTAAGGATGCTGGGCACAGAGGCACAGTGAGGTGCAAGGTGAGAAGCCAGCTGGCTTGGAGAAACGGGTTGCAGGGGTTCCTGAGAGAGCAGGAGAACTGCCTGGGAAAGTGCAGCCAGGAGACCCCTGGGGGCCAGCTAATTCCGGGGAATCAAGCTGGTGAGGGTGGGGCTGGGGATGGGGACTCACATCATGACAAGTTAGATATAAAAAGCAAGCGTAACATTTTCTCATGGCTCAGATTGTGAGGCCTGGGACATAAACGGTAGGGACTGAGCATGGGCAAAAAGACTGGATGAAAGGAAATGCATCAAAATGTGCATGGGAAATACATAGAAATTGTTGAATTATGGGTGATTTTTTTTCTGTAATTTCCAAGTCATGTACAGTTTCTTTCACAACTAGAAATGTCAGCATGTTATAAATGTTACTGTTTTGTGTTTAGTCTCAGCCCTGAGGTGCTGCTCAAAGTGTCCTTGCAGCCTCTCCTAGTATTTCAGCAGATGGAATTATTCCTTTGCCTGCTCTCAGGTACCTGCCCCGGTTGGCTCCAGGTCCTTCTTTCTTTCTTTCTTTCTTTTTTTTTTTTTGAGATGGAGTCTTGCTTTGTCGCCCAGGCTGGAGTGCAGTGGCACAATCTTGGCTGGCTGCAACCTCAGCCTCCTGAGTTCAAGCAATTCTCCTGCCTCAGACTCGCAGGTAGCTGGGATTACACACGTGTGCCACCACACCCAGCTAATTTTTGCATTTTTGGTAGAGATGGGGTTTCACTATGTTGGCCAAGCTGGTCTTGAACTCCTGACCTTGTGATCTGCCTGCCTCGGCCTCCCCAAAGTGTTGGGATTACAGGCATGAACCACCATGCCCGGCCTCCTGGTCTTTCTACACAGAAGAACAAGCGAGACTAAATTGTATCATGTTTGTGTACTTCAAAGAGGCAAAGCTGATCACTCTTTTGTAAAACAATCAGGAAGTAACTATTGACAGTACCCTTCAAAGGATCTACGAACATCTTACCTGGCACAGCATATTTTAAGGACTCGATAAATATTTGTTGAATGAATAATATAATTAATCAATACATTAATTCTCTAAGTAATTGCATGCTACGTATTACTTAAAATGTAAATATTATCTCAGCATTAGCTCTGCCACTCATAGTTTTCAAGACTGTAGGCTGAGGTTTACCTAAAAGCTTCCTGAGAGGCATACACTGTATTACAGAGTTATGCTGTTTAGTATAGTAACATGTGGCTACTGAGGACTTCAAATGTAGGTAGAATGCATTAAGATGTGCTGTGAGTGTACAACACACACTAAATTTTGAATGATCTCAATATATTTTTTAAAATTTTTGATTATATATTGAAATAATAGTACTTTGGATATATTGCATTAAGTCGGATATACTAAAATTAATTTTACTTGTTTCTTTTTACCTTTAAAATTATGGCTACCAGAAAACTTTAAGTTGCATATGTGGCTTGTACTATATTCTGACTAGATAGTGCCATTATAGCATAAACATTTTTAATGGGAGGGTTCTAGCACGTAGTTTTAGCTTGACCTTATTGTAGTGCTGAAAATTTCCTTCCTCATCCTTCTGCTGTGAGTTACATTGTAAGTCCTCATTTCTTATCCTGGTAATGTAATGATTATTTGAAAGGAGGAAGATAATAAGATCAGGTAGCAGTGTGAAAGCAAAGCCAGATATATGGATTGCAGAACATGGGATAGGTTTGAACTTATAGGTTACTATAAGTAAGAGTTAATTAGAAAAACAGACTGAAGGCAGTGAGCCCATGGAAGCAGAGACCACAGGATATATGAACTGTCATGAACCTCTGAATATATGGCCATTAGGGAGGGACTGTTTTTCAGGAAGATTATTGTGTGTTGGTGCAATGGAGTATTGTATTTTCAGGTATGATTAATCATTTGATATCTAAAAATCCTACAGATCTATTTTCAAGCAAAATGGACCATCTGTACTTGAGATACTTTTCAGAAATCATAATCTTCACTTTCCGTCAAAACTTGATTAAGATGAATGACATATGTGTGGATACCCAAAGCAAATACTAACCATCTGTCTGATAATATTCTGGGTAACAACTGTAATATATTTGGATTATGTAAGTCCAGTGCCTCATCAAAATGTTCTAATGTAACCACAATTACATACCATGATCTCAATTATTTTTTAATCAAGAATTGACCCGAGAAATACACGTGAAATGTTTTAGAAAACATATTTTCCATTGGATTTCTCTAAGTCTCTATGATTAAAATCCATATGAATAATTCGTCCTTGATTTTATAACCTGTTAAAAGTTGTTCTCTCCTTAAAAACGAATATCTTTCCTTCTGCTAGACGGAAAGATCCCATGACACTGTCTTTTGCCTTGGGTAATCATAAGCTCAAAATTAGTTTAGCGCTTAATTGTGGTAATTATCTAATTTTTGGTTTTTGATAAAATTATCTTTCTCTAGCTTCTCCTCATTCTTTTTATTCGAAATACCCTGGATGCATAATGATAGAGGTAGTTCTTAGTGGGCTGGGGCTCACGTTCATTTACCCAGGCATGCGGAATAACCACCACCTACCTTCAACCCCCAATCCAACCACACATGATCCTAGGGAAAGCTTTAACTCTGTCCTCAGCTGAAGTCCAGCTATGTATAGATTTTTCTGATGGAGTGTGTTGGGGGCACCAGAAACAAGACTGAATAGAGCTATAACACATTAAGAGATGCCTGCATATATTCCAGCCTTAATTCAAGGGAAAGAAAAAAAATAGCCTGAATATGCTTCTATAATGAACAAAAGCACTAAAAGAAGAAAAAAGAACTGTCTCTCTTTTTGGGCTGGTGATAGAAATAAGAATTACAGAATGAGAAGTGATCATTATAAAACTTTAACATTAAAAACCCTGTCCGGTAAAGTTGTGGCCTGATACTTTATACAAAAATCCTTGCTAGTCTCTAAGGCCCTGTGTGATCAGTTTCCATCTTCCTTCTCCAGCATTGTCCTGCCATTCCTCTGCTCACACACTGCTGCAGATGGACTGAACTTCATGTTCCTCAGCAGTGCCAACCTCACTCCTGTCTCGGCCTTAGTGCTAGCTGTGTCTTTTCTTTAAACACTATCACGGCCAGGCACAGTGACTCATGCCTGTAATTCCAGCACTTTGGGAGGCTGAGGCAGGCAGATTGCTTGAGCTCGGGAGTTTTGAGACCAGCCTGGCTAACATGTTAAAAGCCCATCTCTACAAAAAATACAAAAATTAGCCAGGCCTTGTGGCGCATGCCTGTGGTCTCAGCTACTCGGGAGGCTGAGGCAGGAGGACTGCTGGATCCCAGGAGCTAAGAGCACCCCACAGCAGTCCAGCCTGGGTGACAGAGTGAGACCCTCTCTCAAAAAAGAAAAGTAAAAACACCCGCTATCACCAATCTTTGTATGTCCAGCTCCTTATTTTCATTCAAGTTTCAGCTCAAATAAGAAATCTTTTCTGACAAACACATTTGAAGAAGCTCTTGTGATTTCAGTTCCTATTATATCACTTTGTTTTATTCATTGCCCTCATCACTATTTGAAATTATATTTGTTCATGCCCCCCTCTCTAGAGTGAAAGCTTCCTGAAATTAGAGTATTGTCTTGTTCACTTCTCTATCCTCAGTACTTAGGATAGTGTCAAGCATATAGAAAGTTCTCAACAAATATTTATCAATCCATTCATTTACTTATTCATATTTTAGGCCAGGTTCCCCAGAAAACAGACTTTCAGATGGATCATTCATTGACAAAAGCCTTTGGGATAAACATCTATGGGCAGGAAAGGATGTAGAATTGAACAGAGGGAGGAATTAAACTGTGATGTAGTTCTGACAAGATGCAGTTCCGACAAAGCTTTGGCCAATCCCGCAGGAAACCCTGGAGCTGGGATGTCTCTTCAGAGTTGTCTTAGCACGGGGCAAGGGACCTGTGCTTTATACCTTCTACATCAACAAGTCATTATATTCAGGCTGCCCCTAGAAAGGGGTTGTGATCTTGGGCCACTCAGCTCTCTCCAGTCAAGCCCATTTCTAGGGTAAGACTCAGCTGTGAGTGGTTGGCTACTAACATTCTCAGCATCATCCTGAAGAGAGATTGGGGAATCTGGGCTGCACACCACATCATCCGATATAATTCAACACCTACTGTGTGCCAAGAATTTTTCTAGATTCTAATAATACAATGGTGAACTAAAAGAACAAAAATTCCTGGTCTCATGGAGCTTGCACGCTAGTAGATGAATGAATCAGTCAATCTGTCAACCTCTATGTACATTTCCCGTATCACAACTTTCTCCTTCCCCTAAAAGTCCCACTTTTGAATTGTAATCAGTTGGAGGACTTTGATTCTCAAGAAGCAGAATAAAGAGGAAAAATCCTCAAGTCCTTTGATAGAAGCTAGCATAAGCTTGTCAGGGCTAAGCTCCTTGTTGCTGTGTGTGTATTGGGGGGAGGTGCTAGGGCCCCATTCCATCACACTGTCTTATTGGAGTAACTTGCCAGAGATGTTGAAGTGGATGATGAATTGATACTTAACAGTTCTGAGGTGGCTTCATTGTGCCATGAGGTTGGGGGTGAGAGTGTGACTGAGATCAGTACCCTCCCTGAACTTACCATCTAGTGGAGAATATGGACAGGAACAGCAGCAACTGCAATTGAATGTGATGGGAATTCAGGGGCAGTGGGAGCACCTGGTGGGGGTCTGGCAGGACCTGATGATTCGTTGGCAGAGGGAGTAGAAAAGCTTCCTGGAGAAAAACACCTGCATTGAAACTTGAATGATAAGTAGGATATATCCAGGGAAAGAGGGTGGGAGGTGTGTTCTAGACAGGGATGCAGCAACACAATGGCACCAAAATGAGAGAGGTATTCAAATCCTGCATGTATTCAAGGTGATAGAACAAAGGGAGTAATGAGTGGGATACAGATCATAAAGGACCTGTAAGCTGTGCACAAAGTTCACTGAAGTATTTTAAAAGCAAGAGCACAACACCTTCAGCTGGGTGACCTACCCCCCAAAACCTTGTAAACTAGCAAAAATGTCATCATCCCTAGGTCAAAACAGAAAAATACCACACAGAATCTATCTCTTTATCCATATATTATCCTACTTAATTTATCATTTACCCAACTTTTGATTCATATATATATTTGGGTAGAATGTACATATTTTTCAGTCATCCTGAGATTTAAAGTTCTCCTTTTTCATTTCTATCATATGCTTAATTCTTTTTTTTTCTGAGAAACTCTCTTTTAAAACCCATGTGCCATGGAATACTAGTTCTAAGAGAGACTATGACAAAAAAGGGAGGGGCAATCCTGGGTCAAATGTTATCTACTTCTTGGAGAATAGCAACACACATCAGGCTCTGGGAAATCCTGCAGAAAAGAAATTGTATTTAATTATTTGGACTATGGTTTCTCAAGCATATTTTACTGTGGAATCTATCCATACAACCTTGTTATTGTCTTGTGTTGTACATTTTGTGGCCCACCTATCAGTGTCCCTGGAACAGTAAGTATTGTTGAGAGATGCCCCCTGGCATCTGTCCCTTCACTTCTCTGCCATTTTCTTTTGGTCCATTATGTCATGCATGATTCCTGCTATTTCGTTTTCCTTCCTTAGTCTCTGCTCTCCAGTCGATAGTCCGTCATGCTACAGGGGTAACTATTTCTTAAAATACAGTTTATTTGAGTACTTTCCTTGTTCAAGAGGCTTTCTGTTGCCTGACCCAGCCAATGTTTTTTGGATGTCTTACCTCTGCCAATCCAGTTTGCATGTTGTCTCCCCAGCACATGATTGGCTCATGTCTTCCTTTGTAGAAATTATATCTGCTACTCCTCTCTGACAAATTGTGTCTTACCTCCCTTAAGGTCCCTTTCAAAACTCATCCGCAATCTTTTTCTATATTAACACAACTCCACTTTATCTCTTTCATACATCAACAGTTATGTAATACTGGGGAAGAAAGTGAGGGAATATTAGAAGCTATAACTGAGAATAGTACCTGGCACATAGTAGGTACCATTTTCTTAAGCAATTTCTATATAAAGGATGAATACTAAATATTATAAATTATAATAACAGTATAAAAGGAATACATGCATCCTTTGATAATAATAAAACTAATTCATGGTGTCGTAATGTTACAAGGAGAAGAGGAGATTGTCTTGTCCAATCAGCTAATTTTTAAAATGAGCTAACGGAAACGAGGTGACATTAAATGAATTTTCTAAGGTCATATACGTGGCTGAACTGGAACAAAAGCTCAAGTCACTTGATTCTTAACCCAATACAGTGTTTACTTCTCCATCCTAGTTCCCTCAGTAACTAGTTGAATATGTGGAAAAAATGGCCCCCAAGCCATTACATGAGAGGTACCTGATGATGAGAACTTGTGGTATTCATGAAAGGAAAGACAAGATTTGGGGCTGTAATATTCAGAGGGAGTGAGGGAAGATGGTGACTCAAATCAAAGGATTGGTAAAACTTAGAACGGTGGTGGTTTGGGGGCAGGGTGGGGCAAGCCTTTCATTTGACAGAAATCAAAGGAAGCAGATATTTGGAAATGAGAGAGTATAAGGTGTGTTCAGAAGGCAATACATAGACAGTCTGGATATACGAAGTAAGGCAAACAGGTAACCCACCCCATCTGTGTACCTTAGGCATTTTCTAATGTGTTGGGAAATGATGCTTTCATTTCTCCCACCAGAACATTAAAACTTGAAGCCTGAAAAGAGTTCTGTAACCATGGCCCCAAACATTTTCTCAAGGGAGAGAAGGAGCTGTTCATTCACTGCCACGCTGCTATCACAAAGAGGCCTGCTGCATCTGCTTTGTTTGCCAAGAATGAGAGGCTGGCTCCAGGATCCCACTTCTAACTTGGCCAGCATGCACTCTTTTCTCTTACTATGAATACTCACTTGAGAACCTTGCAGCTATTTTCGGTACTTTGTGTAAGGTGGCCTTCGCGGATGATACTGGGGCTTCTTGTGTTGTTGAAATTAGCTGGTGGTGGCAACTCTCAGGATGAAATGCCTGCTGGTAATTAAATTCTGATGAGTAGTTAAGAATAGAAGTATCCCAGGAGAGCAAAACTCTGCAGAGGGTAACTGTGCACTGGTGTTGCAAATGTGACCTGTCACACGTTTGTTTGGCAGGCGCTTTCAGTTTCCATGACTGCCATGGAGCACAAATGCATTGGCGTCGAGGGACAATATCAGTGTTATTGAATGTTGTCGAAAGTAATGGCCTCCCATTAGCAGGGAAATCCTTAGGCAATCGAAAATCATTTATCAACACACACATCAAAGCCAATACGAGAAATTTATTTCCAAGGTGGGAAATATTTATTCTGTGTCATTCTCCCCAGACAAAGCCCTTACTTGGCTAATACTTAATGACAAACGATGCAGCTGCTCTTCCTCTGTTGGGCACATGAACAAAACAGGAAGAGAGGAGCAGTTGCTACATATGCCATACATAATCCCTATTCCAATTGGCTCAGAGCATGCCATTCTTTTTTATGTGTCATAAATCAGACGACATGGGAAAGTCATTTTAAAAATGAGTCCCTGCACTGTTATAAATAAGTTCAGTTGTCTCCAGAGGCCAAGTGTAGGTTTCAATGAAAAAAAAAAACAAAACTATCACCACTTTATATGTGTGTTAGTAAAGGGGGTGGCATTTGAATATGATTGCTGAGAGATTTGGAATTCCAGAAAAGTGAGGCATTTCTGAGTAACACATGAATAAGAGGTAAAGAACCTACCAGCTCATTACTTGATGCTCTTTAATAATATCACAATATGAAAGATTCACATTCTCAATTTCCCATTGTCTGGATGACTTTGATAATTCAGATAAGATCCACACACTGGGAGACCAGTGAAGACCAAATAAGTTGTCATTGCCCTTCCCATGTGGATGTCAATATGCCCCTGGGTTCCAGCCAACGTTCTCATGGCTTTCTCACTGTGAATGAACATTTCTTGGTTGCTATTATTTCTGGATTTCCTAGGGTGGGGCACATTCATAAAAAAAACCTGTAACTCATGTTACAGGTTTTTATTAAATCAGCCCCAGGATGTTGCGGTTTCAACAGCTGGTTTCCTCTCTTGTGTGTCTGTGCTTGGGTTCCTGTGTTGGTTTGCTGGCCATTAGTGAATTTTTTGGGACTGGGATTCATTTTTGCCCTCCTGCTCATTTAAAAGCTAGGTAAGCTCCGCACCACTCCTAAGCCCAGGTCCTGGACACACACCTCCTGCTGGATCTCTTGACACTGACTATTAGAACTTCCTTTTGTGGCCTAATACTTTGGGCCTCCTCTTACTTTCTCTTCCAACCACACAGGGCTACCCAATCTCTGAGTCAGGCTCTCTCAGTCTGATCCTCTCTACTACCTGCCAAGGCTGTTCAGAGGCCATGATTTGAAGACTCAAATGCTTCCTTTGTTTCAGGTGTTCTCCCTAAACATTCTTTTAGCTTTAGGTATCACTTTACTCCTTCCAATATTCATCTGCTCATTCAAAAACACTTAAGTTTCTATGTTGTACCAAGCACTGAAACTGGTAGAAAGAAAGAGAAGACCTAGGTCTTTCTTTAACAAGTTCACAGTCTAACACAACACTATGTAATAACATCTTACATTTAAATAAGGCTTTAAAGTTTACAAAGAATTTTCACATCTAGTTGTTGACTGTTGTGCTTTAAGCTATAGATTAATTGATTTTCCATATTCAAAACCGCAGCTATTCCAAAGGAGTCATGAAACTAGCTTTCCCATGATGTAATTCAGATTCGTACCAGAGAGAAACCTTATAAAATAAATGAATGTGGGAAAGCCTTCCACCAGAATCGTTGCCTTTTTCAGCATGCATGAATTCATGCAGGAGAGAAATGCCATAAATGTTTTGTTGCCTGAGCAAACTGGTTTCTTGACCTGCATTAGTTGGTGAATTTTCTCTTTAATGAGACCTCAATTCAGGACCATTCGAGATCTTAAGGCAGATTCAGCTCTTTTAAATTGAGAGAATGTACAGTTTATGCTTTGAAATCTGATTTATATAGGTGGTTTAGCACGGCCACAGTTGTTTAGCCTGCACAAATTCCAGTGAGATTACATCGTTTTATTTTTATTATGTTTTTGACATTTTGGTGAAGGCTGACACTTTGTCGAATGTTCACTGCCATTAGACGAGACATAGCTGTGCTGTTGGAAAGTATGAAAACACCTAAAGTGTTCTGTCCATTTGGTCAACTGGAAAACATACTTTAAAAAAAAATGTTGTCAGTGATATCAAGAGCCAAATCCAGAAAGGGGTCATGATAATATCACTTTGTGGAGCTACAATTTTTAACTCAATACTCTAGGCTCTTTATTTTCTTGTAGGTAATTTGCTAGTAATGACAGGGTAAGTTGCCTGGCTGTGGGTATGCACCAGGTATAGAACCTGGAGCTCAACAGGTGGATGGAAAGGATGAAACAAGGAAACTGAGAGCAAAACAGCTGCTGCATCATGGCAATCGGGGGATGCTCAGACCCCTCAAGACACCTTTAAAGATGATTCCTCAGCTAGAAAAATATAACTGGCTTCTGAATAGATGCATGCATAAAAGCAACCTGTGTTGTCAGTCATAATCATAAATCATCTTACTGTTCTGATACCTATGTTAAAGTTCGAACTTTGGGAATCAACCAGTAAATTATTGCAGAATTATATCTCCTGCTTTACAATTCTGCTAAGGCTGGAGTTAGAAAATGCTCATGAAATAGCCTACTAATACCTTAAGAGAAGGGACATTCTGCAAAATTATAAACTCTGCTGAAAGAATTAGAAACTCGGATATTGAAGGCTGACATTCACTGAAGTTTCCATGTAAAATGTTCTCAGTAAAAAGTGAAGCTGTTTCAAATGAATGTGTTGAGTTGTAATAATAGCAGCAGAATGCTGTGCCTAATTGCATATGGGTATTCTCTGCCAAAATATGCAGCTGATTGTGCACAGCATTTTCCTAGGCAGTATTTCCTTTTTCCTGATATCTTATTACAATCTTAAGGGAGGAGGGGAGCTAAGAAAATTAACACTTAGTGATTAGCTAATATATCCTGGCTCTTGAAATTTGTTAAACTGTTGTCTCCTTTAATCCCTCCAGAGATGTGTCATGTGAATTATCCACTCTCACACACACACATTCTCGATGGATTAAACACCTGTGTGTGTGCATGCACATGTGTGTACATGAATAATACACATTAATCCTAAGAAGCATTTGTGCATGTGCACAGAGAGGCTTGTACAGAGATCCGTTTAATGATCATTTTAATCATAAAATATCAAATAATCATTATGGCTAGAATTGTGAAACAAAGTATGGCATATCTAAATATGGAATGCTATGCCATAAATAAAACGATGGAGAACATTCATATGTAATCACATAAAAAATCTCAGTCATATTGTTGAGTAAAATGCAAGTTATAAAAACTGTCCTATTTATATAAATCAATTTAAAGAAATTATTCCACACAAAACTCTACTGATTATGCATGTCTGTGTGTATATGTATATCTACACAAAATTCTACTAATTATGTAGGTATAGATACACATATCTATATAAAACTCTACCGATTATGTGTGGATATATGTTGCATATATATTCATATATATTCACATATATATAAAGTGAGGGCAAATGTTATATATGTAAATGATAGACATATAGGTATATGTGTTGACTACAGCGTTTTCCTTTGAGCAGACATCAGGATTTTCAGGCTACGTGGCAGAAAATTACTTTGTGATTCAAGTATTTCACAAATGTGCTATAATGCTATTACATTTCCTAGACAGAGTAATGAGAAGAGTGGATCTTATCTATCTCGGAAGACTTTCTGGAAATTAAAGATCAAGATATTGAGGTCTAATGAATGGAATGAGTTACGGAATGTTTTTATTACTTTGTTAAATATTTTGGATAGATAAATATAAACGGTAAGAAGGAAAAGGGAAAGGCTAATTATTTTATTCCTGTAAAAACCATAGATTGCTTTGCATAATAATTTACAATCTACTATCTTTTATTAGGACATAAAAATGTTATACATATATATTATTCTAAAGCTAGTTTGAACATCAGCGCCTATGATCATAGGCGTGTACAAAGTGGTTATACAACAAATTCTCTTTAGTTCTTAACAGTGTCAACTAATGTTTTACCTAATGCATATGGTCAAGACATACTTGTTGACTGATTGAAACAATGTCTTTAGGTTAACTTATAAAGTAGAAGACTCGATGGTTACTTCCCCAGTTATATGATTATGACAAGGCAGGAGCTTAACCCCACCCTACTCTTCCATGAGATGCAGTTAAGTAAATCTGCATCCTGTGGAGCTCCCTTACTTGTTTAACATGGCTTGCATCTCACGATGATAAACACGGTTACAAACTTCTGATGTCCTATTGCATATTCCACCTCAGTCGCTCAGTGGAGGTATTTCTCAGATCTTCCAGTTCAGGTTCATGGAAGCTTGAAATGGATAAGGGACAAGAAAATTATAGCTCCAACACTCCAGAAAAAGAAACTCCTAGAATTTGAAAACCACTGAAATTATACTCTGAAATATAAATGTCTTGAAGACTTAACTACTAAATTGAGAAATGAACAAAAATGGAAATATATCTAATCCTCAAAAGACAGCCAGTTTTACTAACTGTCTTATGATCCTGTAACAAGATGGCTTTAAAAATTCAAGAAGTACTTCTCAGTGATAAATGAAAAATAATCTTACAGCCTGCGTTCTGTGAATCTTCTAGTTTGTTTCCTTGCAATAATACAGGAAGGAGATATTTGTTTATAAACGGATCTTTCTCCATTCTTCAAACTATCTGATACCTAGGTTTATATCCTCAGCAATTAAGCAGATCATTAGAACGCTAACACAACCCTCCCCAACTTTCATATTAAAGAGATAGGACATCCTAATTTTTCCACAGGTATTTTCTGCCTTACTCATTGACTAGTCTGTTTTTCAGCACATAGGTGTGAGGTTTTGCAGCTCTTTTATTATTTAGAAGCCTATAGGACACACTTTGAGTGCAGCTTATAACTCTGCTAATCTAGGCTTTTAGAAAGTTTTCCTGCTTATTATTATTTTTTGGATGGAGTCTCGCTCTGTTGCCAGGCTGGAGTGCAGTGGCACAATCTCGGCTCACTGCAACCTTCTGCCTTCTGTGTTCAAGTGATTCTTGTGCCTCAGCCTCCTAAGTATCTGGGATTACAGGCAGGCACCACCACACCCAGCTAATTTTTGTTTTTTTGTAGAGACGGGGTTTCACCATGTTGGCCAGGATTGTCTTGATCTCCTGACCTCGTGACCTGCCTGCCTCAGCCTCCCGAAGTGCTGTGAATACAGGCATGAGCCACTGCGTCTGGCCTCTTGCTTTTTTGAAAATCTCCCATCAAAAAGCCTTTGTTTTCTAACAGAGTACATACAAAGAACCACTTGTGTAATCTCCACTTGAACTTTTAGTAAGCATCTAAAATAAAAAGGTCAAAACAGAGCATGTGATTCACACCTTACCCCAAGCCTGTTCCTCTAGCATCCCTCATCTTAGCAGAGGGTCCTGCCAGTCAAGGGTTAAGGCCAATATCCTTGAAGCCCCTCTTAAACCCCACATTGAAACCTTGTCACAGGAATCTTTCCCCACAGGAAATCTTGTCATGAAAATACACCCATGATCTCACCCCTTCTCATCAACTCCACCACTAGTCTGAGCCTTTGCTGTCACCTGGGCTGCTGCCTGGCCTCCTCACTGGTCTCCTTCTTCCTACTTTTTGCCTCTTGGAATCTGTTCTCCAAACAATCGCTTGGGAGATTCTTTAAAATATAAACCTGGTCAGGCACGGTGGCTCATGTCTGTAACCCCAGCACTTTGGGAGGCCAAGGTGGGTGGGATCCCCTGAGGTCAGGGGTTCAAGACCAGCCTGGCCCAAATGGTAAGACCTCATCTCTACTAAATATACAAAAAAAAATAGCTAGGTTTGGTGGTGTGCGCCTATAATCCCAGCTACTCAGAAAGCTGAGGCAGGGGAATCACTTGAATCCAGGAGGCAGAGGTTGCCGTGAGCTGAGATCATACCACTGTACACCAGCTGGGGTGACAGAGCAATACTGCCTCAAGAAAAACAAAAACGACAACAAAATATATATACACACATGTATAAAAATACATATTTATATGAATTTATATATGGATAATTTTATATACATTTTATTTATATTATGTATATCATATATATGCTGATTGCTTCATTTTGCTCCTCAAATCCCTCCAATGGCTTTCCATCATACCTAGGATGAAATCATTAAGCCTCATTTTGGAAACCTAGACTACAGTCTTGCTCCTGTCTCCCCTCTATTTGATTTCTTTCTTGTTTTTACTTACCTATTCAGCTTTAGTGATACGGCCCTCCCAGATTTTCCTCAAACAGGAATACAGCAGGCATGCTTCTGCCCCAGGGCCTTTGCACTTGGTAGTCCCTGCCTGAAATACTCTTCCCCAGACATATGACTCACGTCCGCATATTGTTCAATGCAGCCTTCTCCAAGAGAATGTTCCTGGACATCCTATCTAAAATGGGACAGCCTAACATGATTGTCTTACCTGCTATCACTGCTTCTTAGCCCTTAGGTTATATACTCTCTGTGATCTCTCTTCCTCCCTAGACCAGAAGCTCGTCAAAAGCAGGGACCTCATTTTCATTCTTTGCCATAATATTTCCATTGCCTAGGATACAGCCTGGCACTTGACAGCACTCAGTAATATTAGTTAAATGAATTATACAGTTTAAATGGGTATGTTTATGGTATATAAATTATACTTAATTAAATTCCACTGCTGGGTATCTACCCAAAGGAACAGAAATTATTATATCAAAAAGATACCTGCACTTGTATGCTTATTACAGCATGATTGGCAATGGCAAAGTTATGGAATCAGTCGAAGGGCCCATCAGGGGATGACTGGATGGAGAAAATGTGGTACACATATACCATGGAATACTACTCAGCCATAAAAAGAATGAAATCATGTCTTCTGCAGCAACATGGATGGAACCGGAGGCCATTACCTTAAGTGCAGTAGCTCAGAAACAGAAAGTCAAATACTACTTGTTCTCAGTTATAAGAGGGAGCTAAATAATGTGTACACATAGACAGTGGAATAATAGACAGTGAAGACTTAGAAATGTAGGAGGGTAGAAGCGAGGTGAAGGATGAGAAATCACCTGACGGGCACAACATAGACTGTTCGGGAGATGGTCACCCTGAAACCCAGACTACACCGCTATGCAATATATTCATGTAACAAAATGACATTTGTACTCCTAAATCTACCTTAAGATTATACCTCAATAAATCTTTAAAGGAGCAGTACCCTCATTTTAAAAATGGAGGGAAATGAATAAATTTTGTGAATGAATTAAAGCAATACTTGGTTTGGTATGACTAAAAAAAAATTTTCAAAACAATCTATAGAAAGTAGTGCTTCTAGTTGTAATGTTTCATATCCCTTAGACATTGAATTTCAATGGTATGTTGGGAAGTTTGAGATACTATATTTAATACACATTACTTTTTTTTTAGTATTTTTTTATGTGCTAGGGGCTGTGCTAATTTGTACATAAATCATTTTACTTACTCCTCTGGAGCAGGTGCTGTTATATCCCCATAATGAAGAACATGTGACAGAGAGTTTGTTTCTAGCCCAGGGTCATAGCTATTAAATGGGTGTGCTTGGATTTGAACCCAGGGAGACTCCAGCATTAATCCTGCTCAGTTTGTAGTAGGACAGGAAAAGAATGAAGTAGATGGCAAATTGCCATTTTTGTAAGTGTTAGAAGGCTCCCAGGGTGTTCTTTAACTCACCTTGTCTCCTCTTACATCTTTCATTCCCTCTACTCTAAGGGGTAGGACACTGTGCCAAGCCAGGCCCAAAATCACCCTTTACATCTGACTGCCTTTACAGTGACTTTCCACTTTCTATGATCATAATAGGATCCCAGGACATCTTTGTCCAACAACCCTTTCTTCATCTCTGCTATAGTATATGCTTTCTTTCCAGAGCCCCTTTATATATAAGAAGGTTTATGGACTCACCCCAAATAATTCAGTGGAGTCATTGCCTTTCTACACTGAACGGTCCACATTACTGTTGAACAGCATAAATTCTTCTAGCCTATCTGGCTCCTGTCCAAATCCCTCCAGTTACCTTTCTGTAAGGCAGTCAAGTAAGTGGAAAACTAAGGGTCCTAATTCAACTTAACGGTTTTCCTGTTTCCTGTCACTGCAAATTGACATCTGTCTGCGCACCTTTCATCATGAGTAATTTTCAACCCTGAAATGTCTTCCCACCAGATACCTCCACTGCTCCCTCTTCCTCACTACCTTATGCCACATATCTTGACTTTTTTTTTTTTTATCACTCTCCTTTTTCATCTACTCTGCCTTTGGCATTTACTTTGTAGTTTTCCCTCTTTATTTTCAACCTCTCACATCTGACATTACCAATCTCCATCCACATTTAGTTATATGTTCTCAGACATCACTGTTTTTTGTTTTGAGACAAAATCAACTTTCAACCCCTTATAATATCTTGCATCTATTGAGCATGTTATGGTTCTCAAAGGTGTTCACATGTCTAGTTTAACTGAATCTTCTGAATAATACTGTGAAGTAGATAGTGCCATCTGAATTTGAGAGAAAGGGAAACTGAATCACAAAGCTTTGCCCTTTCCCCCATACTGCCTAGAAAGGTAGAAATGGAAGTAAAGACCTGTTTTTCAATTGACCACAGCAGAACACTTGTTACCTTCTTGCAGGAAAACATGGTAGCATCTGTGTCGTCCAAAACGGGAAGGCATGTGCTTTTACATTTAAATGAATTAACATTAAACAATACTAAAATTCAGTCCCTCAGTCCCCTTAACTACAATTTAAGTGATCACTAATCACATATAGAAAGTGGCTGCAGTATTGGACAATGCAGATATTAGACATTTAGACATTTCCACCATCACAGAAAGTTCTATTGGACAGTGCTAGCTAGATTGCTGTTATAATATTGATGCTGAGAGATAACAGCCGCTATATTGGCTTTTTCTCTGCAGTTCCTTTGGGAAGGATCTCCCAGGAGATATAGAATAATCTCATCTTAGCAGACATCTAGTTCAGTGTTTCCCAATATGGAATGATCACCAGAATTACAGATTTCTGACCCATTAATGCTTAAATGAATCAATAGTACTTAAAGTATTAACTGCTGATCTGCTCACTGGGGCCCCCTATTATTTTTTTTTAACTTTTTTTTATTGTACTTTAAGTTCTGGGGTACATGTGCATATATTGCAGGATTGTTGCATAGGTACACACATGCCATGGCGGTTTACTGCCTCCATGCCCCCGTCACCTACATTAGCCCATTATTCTTAACTGAAAGAATCAGAAAAGGTTTGCCAACCCCAGAGCAGAGTAGATAATTCCCTTATTTTACAGTTGCAGAAATGGAAATCCAAGGAGATAAAAAGTAACTCTTGCAAAGTCACCTTGTTAGTGGCAGAGCTAAGCATAAAATATGAATTTCTAGATTCCTTGATCAGTGTTCTCTTCTCTAAACCATGCTCTTTTATTGAGCATATGTAACCTACCAAAACCTGTGCTGGATAATAATTAGAATAGGAAGTTGGAGGATAGCCTCTTCCTTCCTCTACTCAAGGCTTTCCTTCTACAATTTTTAAAAATGCAAGGGCTGTTTTCTAGATGCCAAAAAGAAGCAGCCATATGAGGCCACCAAGATAGCTGGCCAGTGAGATTACAGAGCCTCACCTTTATAATGGGACTATGGCTTATACCTTACCTCACCCACGTAACATGTTCCAGAATTGTATCTACTGAGACACCTGCCCCATTGCCCTCCCTTTGTTAGCCACTGCAGGCAGGACTTCTAAGTAAGTCAGTGTTGCGCAGCTTGGGAAGCCTCCACAACTTCTTGCCTACTAAGTCATAAAGCAACAGCTGGGTGTGAAAATATAACCCCTGTCACTTTTCCAAACAGCATGAGACTCAGCCTGAAGGGGCCTGAGTAAGTTCCTGGGCATGTTGTAATTCACAGCTGCCGCCTGGAATGACATTTTTCCTCCCTGAGGTTTCGGGTGGCAGAGGGTTGGGATCATTTTCCAGTGTTGCTTTTCTTCCTTATGACCCTTCTGTCCATGCACTACTGGGCTTTTGCTCCCTCTAGTCTTAAATGTTTATATGTGGCTAAGTGTGAAGTTCAATGACTTCGGGGGCGTAACATCCTGAAGTCACTTTTTCACTACTCTGAGAAGGAAAGCTGAGATTTCTCAAGCAGATGGCAAAGCAAGAACCAAGCTCCTGGGTTGACATTCTTTTGTGCTTGAAAACACTAGCTTGCTAAATTTGGTTGCTGTTTCCTTTTTTAGTAGGATAATACAAAAGTCTGAATGTCTCATGCAGAGAAATAGCATTAACCAAAGGCAATGCCTATTTGAATTTCTTTTCCTAGAGTCTACTCTGTTGCCACTTCTGATTTGATTTCACATTTATAAAGAATATGGGGTAAAATGGATTATAAATTTCCTTAACACAAAGCAGAATTGAATATTTAGTACCAAAAAATGCAACAGCTGACCGTGTTCATTTTTATCCTAAGAATCTGATGAGCAGAAGCGGGAATGGATATGTTTTAAGTAAACAGCCTATGTTCAGAAGGGACCTTGGTGCAGGGAATGAAATAGAGCATTGGTCCAACTGAGCTCTATAATCAGCAAAGCCGCCACCATCTGTCAGGGTTGGTCTCCTCTCCCTCGGGCTCTGGCTCCCGGGGCCCAGCTGACAGACGGGCATCATTAGCTGGCTGGTGCACAAGGTCACCCTACTGAGACAGGTCACCTTGTGTCTTTGGGGTGTTTTACTCCCCCCTGCTCCCAATTTTGATCCTGAGAAAGGAAAATTGAATTTTAGTCTTAAGATTAAGTCATGACAGTATGCAATCTGTCAACTTCTTGCTGGTAGCCAAGCAGGTTTGTTAAATTAAAAAAGAAAGGGGAAATATGATCCAGCCTCCTCTTCCTTCAGTCCTCCAGGATCAGAAGCAGGGGGGATCCTGCCTGTGTACAGCCCATTGAAATGCAAACACCTCAAACATGCTTTTCTTTGCCCTGCGGATTAATGAGCAGGCATGGAGATGTCTATTATTTGGGCTACAGTGCAGTAGAAATGAGAGAAACTGACACGAAAGGAGAAACAAAGGAAGAGCCTCGATGTGATGTGATGGTGAGTTGTTGCAGGGTCCACTCAGGAAACCACTTAGCAGCACAGAGAAAAGAAAGCCACAGGCACACTCTGCCCCTCAAGCCCCTACATTTTAAAATCAGTCATCTGTTTTAGCACTTCATTCAGCTGCACAGACTTCCTTTCACAGCTTTTTCACAGATTCCACCCCCGCCCCACCCCGTTAACATGCCCAACATTGCGAGCCCCGCACGTCTTCCACTTTCTCTAGAGGCAGCTGTCAAATGCTATCCTCTTCCACTGAAGGATGCTCCCAGACCTGGCTTCTTGACCCTTGTGCTGAA
Source organism: Cacajao melanocephalus (assembly GCA_963573385.1). Classification (NCBI taxonomy): domain Eukaryota; kingdom Metazoa; phylum Chordata; class Mammalia; order Primates; family Pitheciidae; genus Cacajao; species Cacajao melanocephalus. The sequence continues at coordinate 38,293 of CAUYLG010043513.1, forward strand.
TTCCCTTTCTTCTCTGTCTTATCTTGGTTTCTGAGGGCTTTCTCGTGAGTGACGGTGACCTAGTTCCAGACCTCACTTTAGATAAGTTCTGGAGAGAAGTTTTTATTAGTCAAATCTCAATGTAATCAATATTCTCTTCTGAGATAACTCAATTAATTCTCTTAATAAGGAAATACAAGTTTTGGACAGGGATCTAATTACAAATTCAGCTGCATTTTAATTTAGAAGATGAGGGATGATTGTTTCAGCCCAAAGAGAAATGATAGGGAATCTTCTAGATTTCACTTACATAAAGAATAGCTTCCATTTTTGTCCTCTCATCAGGAAAATGCTCCACTGTCTACACAGTGAATCATCCTGCAAAATGGGTGGATTTTAGTTTATAGATCTTAAAGCTTTTTAAACCATGGATGTATTTTAGAAACAGGAGACAATTCTATGAGGACTCAGCCTTTTCTGCCAATTGCTCAAAGAGGGGCTCAGCAATGTTACAAAATGCAGTGTAATGTTACAAAAATGCTGGAGGAAATTATATAACGGTGCAGACTGAGGCCTCTAGAAACCTTATCTTTGAAATCTCAGTGTTACCATCCTACACAGACTAGCTCAACCTCCTCTGTCGCCTCCCCATGTTTATTTCAGACCTGTAGTAGCCATGCCCTGAAATTTTCAAGTCTTGTCTCTGCTCCTCTCCAATGTAGCATGTAATCTCACCTTCAACTTTTCTGAGATGCTAGAGGTTTGTAGACGTTTACCCTCTTTGAAGCCCTGCTCAGACATGCCGATGCCTGTGCACTTGTCTCTACCTCCTTCCCAGCCCTCAGTGGAAGAGATGACGCTTTTCTTTCTCTCCTCTTGCCCCATCCTCACTCTCCTTCCTTCAGGACTGGAGCCTTCACTTATTTTCTCTGTTAATCATACTTTCTGCTAGCTCCCTCCTCTTGGTCCATAAATGTGTTCTATTCTTGCCTATCTTCAGTTTCCACTCTAGTGATTCCTCTTCATTGAAGAAAAGCAAAGGTTTATACTTGGTGTTTAGAAAATTATTTAGACTTCCTCAATTCCCACTCACTTTTTTCTCTTTTTTTTTTTTTGAGACAGTCTTGCAGGCTGGAGTGCAGTGGCACAATCTCGGCTCACTGCAACCTCCTCCTGCTGGCTTCAAGCAATTCTCCCTGCCTCAGTCTCCTGAGTAGCTGGGATTACAGGCGCCCACCACCATGCTTGGCTAATTTTTGTATTTTTTGGTAGAGATGGGGTTTCATCATGTTGGCTAGGCTGGTCTTGAACTCCTGACCTCAGGTGATCCGCCCACCTCAGCCTCCCTTTTCAAACTCTCCACGCGGATTCCACCTTCCTAAGACCCTCCGGCAATGGTTATCATTGACTTGGGAATTTCCAAATGGAAAGGATTTGCGGGGTAGGCGGTCATCAATTTCGTTGATCCCAGCTGAACAGCTTTTGAAACTGCAGCGCACTGAGACCAGTGTTGTACAGCTTGCTCTGCATATCAGTGTGCTAAATGCAGAGGCAGTTCAGAGTCCAAAGCCTAACTCAGACTTCCTTAGCTACATCACACTACACATTATTATTACTATGTTATTAATGTTATAAAAAGCTAACATGGATTGAAGATTTACAATAAGTCGGAAAGGGTTAACTCTTTGTATGCAAACTCTGAAAGATGGCTATTGTTGTTCCCATGTTATTACTTTTTTTTTTTTTTTTTGAGACAGAGTCTTAATCTGTTTCTCAGTCTGAAGTGCAGTGGCATGATCTTGGCTTACTGCAACCTCCGCCTCCTGGGTTCAAGTGAGTCTCATGCCTCAACCTCCCTAGCAGCTGGGACTACAGGCGCACATCACCACACTTGGTTAATTTTTTGTATTTTTCAATGGAGACAGACAGGGCTTCACTGTGTTGGCCAGGCTGATCTCAAACTCCTAGCCTCAAGTGATCCACTGCCTGGGCCTCCCAAAATGCTGGGATTACTGGCGTGAGCCACCATGCCTGGCCTGGTCTGTTGTTGTTCCCGTGTTATAAAGAAACAAAAGCAGAGAGAGGTTACGCAGTTGACCTTTTCAAACACACAGCTAGGAAGTCGAAGAAACAGCATTCTTTTTAAAATATTTTATTTATTATACTTTAAGTTCTGGGGTACATGTGCAGAACATGCAGGTTTGTTACATAGGTATACATGTGCCATGGTTTGCTGCATCCATCACCCTGTCATCTACATTAGGTACTTCTCCTAATGCTATCCCTCCCCAATCCTCCTACCCCCTGCTATTCCTCCCCCAGCCCCCCTACCCCTCAACAGGCCCTGGTGTGTGACGTTCCCCTCCCTGTGTCCATGTGTTCTCATTGTTCAACACCCACTTGTGAGTGAGAACATGTGGTGTTTGGTTTTCTGTTCTTGTGTCAGTTTGCTGAGAATGTGGTTTCCAGCTTTATCTATGTCCCTGCAAATGACATGAACTCATCCTGTTTTATGGCTGTATAGTATTCTATGGTGTATATGTGCCACATTTTCTTTATCCAGTCTATCTGTGGTGGGCATTGGGATTGGTTCCAGGTCTTTGCTATCGTAAACAGTGCTGCAATAAACATACCTGTGCATGTGTCTTTCTAATAGAATGATTTATAATCTTTTGGGTACATACCCAGTAATGGGATTGCTGGGTCAAATGGTATTTCTAGTTCTAGATCCTTGAGGAATCGCCACACTGTCTTCCACAATGGTTGAACTAATTTACACTCCCACCAACAGTGTAAAAGCATTCCTATTTCTCCACATCCTTTCCAGCATCTGTTGTCTCCTGATTTTTTAATGATCGCCATTCTAACTGGCATGAGATGGCATCTCAAGGTGGTTTTGATTTGCATTTCTCTAATGACCAGTGATGATGAGCTTTTTATCGTGTTTGTTGGCTGCATAAATGTCTTCTTTTGAAAAGTATCTGTTCATGTCCTTCACCTACTCTTTGATTTTTTTTTTAAGTTCTTTGTAGATTCTTAATATTAGCCCTTTGTCAGATGGGTAGATTGCAAAAAATTTTTCCCATTCTGTTACTTGCCAGTTCACTCTAATGATAGTTTCTTTTGCTGTGCAGAAGCTTTTTAGTTTAATTAGATTCCATTTGTCTATTTTGGCTTTTGTTGCCATAGCTTTTGGTGTTTTAG